>JBBPBX010090927.1:0-14027 GCA_038048925.1 Garcialebias charrua
CTCTCTCTCTGCAAACTGTTTTAGCAGGCCTAGCATTTATTTTTAGTTTTAATGTTTTGCCATGTTCTCTAAATAGTGGTTCCGGTAATTAGCAAAATTATATTTAAAAAAAATTGAGGAAATATATGTAACAAATATGCCATTCAGATAAAAATCAGTGGGCATGGCATGCTTCTTCCAAACCAGTTAATGTACGGTGTGTGATGCACAATGAAAATGTGAGTAGAGTCGAGCATTATGTATGATTTTGTCATTATTGTGCTACAGGCTGCAGGTGTCTGGTGAGTGCAGTTCCATCAGCAACCATTTTTGAGTTTGTGTTTGTTCATCAGAATCTGTGGGGCAATCTCTCTGAACTTTTATACGTATCTTGAAATCCCCATGCCATTTTAAGTGTTTTAGTGCAGCAGGCTGTCTTGAGACACCTCACTCACTGATGTAAACCTGGACTCAGCCATTGCATTGATTTTGCTCCTAAACAAGCCTAAACTCTACAAGGTCTACAGATATTATAAACCACGTCCTGAAAAGCTGCTTGTTTTTTCTTCCTCCTTTACTTCAATAAACACTATGCCAGAGCTGACAGCCTGACATGAAGACACTGCTTTCAACCTGCAGCTGGAAATCCCAGCTATTTCCATGAAATATTTTTGGTCTCTCAGCAACCAGAACTGAATCTGGGTGCAATTTGTATTCATTCACCCCTTTCTTCTTTCCTTTCTTCCTCCTGGAGGGGAGTGCTGTACACAGCTATCTAAAAGCAGCTTTACAGATTTTGATGAAACATATTAGTCTTCTGATTCACTTTGTTCATACTTGGACAATGTATCATTTGCTGGCACTGAATTTAATCAGTGAAATTGTTCCAGCAGATTTTCTGCAGCCTAGAGAGAAACAGCCACATTGGTTAAAAGGAATTGTATAAACTGTTGGGAGAGTGTGTTGTCTCAAAATTTTAGTAAAAATACAGCCTGTTTTAAATACAGAGCATCTGCCTTTGCATAAAAAGCTTCCATAAATTAGTCTTTGTGTCCACCTCCCACTATTTCAAGCGCATCCCAAATGAATTTTAATGACTGCCTTTTGACTGACTTTGCACCTATGTAGCCAGTGACATGAACATTAAACTTTCTATAAGAAACTTGGTTTAAAAAAATGTGTTGTATCTCTAAAGAGCATTTTTAAGGAGAACGCATTGGCCTGATTATCAGTAGCTAAAAGCTGTTACTCATCTTATTCCCAGTGAGCGTGACAAGAGCACCAAAGGACATGTCATGGTGCTGTATTTATGAGGTGCAAGGAAAAAGCAAAGGCTTGGATTCACAGATTGTGCTGCAACCACACAGAATTTCAGAAAAGCTAACCGTTTTGACAAAAATAAAACAAGAAGCCACTGACGAGCACAAAGTAACTGATTTATTCAAACCAACCTTCACATGCTCAAACCTTGAACTGCAGTTTTGCAGAAAAGACGATTCCTAAAAGAAAGCCATAATTTTATGGTGATGCAACAAGACAATCTTAAAGATTTCAACATAATTTTAAGACTTGGATAACTAAAAAGTAAAAGTACTATGTTAAAACTATGTACATCCTGTGCCAGTTAATGCCTTTGGGAAATGTTGAAAGCAGACGGTTTTGTTGTAGAAATATGACAATTTGAAGTTTTATTAAATACATTTTCCTTTTTTTTTGGTCTTAACATTACGGTGAATATACATTTTAAAACAATCCCCACAGCATACAACATTGATGTTGTTCCTGTTTTTAAATGCTTTGTGTTTATATATTTTTATTTATGTAGAATGGTGAATCCTTTAAGTTGCTTGCTTGGTAAACAATGTGAGATTTGTTTGAATAAAAATAAAACTATCATAAATCACTAAGTGAGGTGACAGTATGTTTAGTTTGGGGGTCTGGTATCTCTAATGTACTGGTAGTTTACCTTTTACCTGGGTGCATCGCTTTGGAAACCAAATCAATGTTGGGGAAAAGTACATTTTTGTGCAAAAATGTAATATCAGAGTCAGAGTCAGAGAGTCTTTATTGTCATTTGCACCGCATGTGGTACATGAGATGAAAACGAGATTATGTACACGAGGTCCCAGTTACATCCAACAACAATGAAAGAGAAAAACAGTAATAACATCTAGAACTAACTAAGAAAAGCATCAACTAGTAATACACTAAGCCTAATATAGTGGGAATAAACAGCAGCACGAACATGAGTTTGTATGAGCAGATGGTCACAGATGAATACAGCAACAAGAAAACAGATCAGCATCAGCATGATGTGATATTTTGCAGTGTTTATTTTATTTTATTTTTATTTATTCATGAGTCTAACAGCCTCAGGGTAGAAGCTGTTCCTCAGTCTAGTGGTTCTACATTTGATGCTCCTCAACCTCCGTCCTGAGGGGAGTGGGGCAAAGAGTGAGTGTGCTGGGTGAGTGAGGTCTTTCATGATGCAGGTGGCTCTTTTCCTGCATCTGGAGGTGTAAATGTCTGTGATGGTGGGGAGACTGACTCCAACAGACTTCTGTGCAGCCTTCACCACTCTCTGTAGAGCTTTCCTCTCTTCAACTGTGCAGCCTCCATGCCACACGTTGATGCTGGAGCACAGGATGCTCTCCACTGCACACCTGTAGAACGAGGTGAGGACTGGGCTGCTGGTGAATATGAGCATACAAAGTAAATTTACAAAGTAAATTTACAACGACTGCCTTTCACCCATTCAATGCACTTTGAGAATTTAATAAAAAAGGACAATATTATATTTGATTTGGAATCTGTCCTGTCTTTTCCTGGGTTACATTTTATTTTTATGGCAAAACATCATCATAGGAGAATTGATGCTCGTGGGAACTTGAAATAAAAGTGGTTTCCTCTAAAGCTGGTTCTTGTCAACTGTTAAAGACTAGGAGCTAAATTTAATTAGTTTTCTGACCTTTGGTTTAAAAAGATTATCTTGCCATTTTTCACAAATTATAGCTTATACACGGATAAAAAGTGTTATATTTGCCAAAAGCATGTTGTGCTTGTGTGCTCATTGTTATATGTATCAATTTCATCAAAAAGTTTGAAAAGTTAATTAAAATTACAGTTTAAATAAACACTTTTAATATATCCTTTTAAACCTATATGACATGAAATAATACATTTTCAAACTGTTCTTCTTTAGGACTTTTATTTTTAATTTCCATTTCTGACTTTGGATAAAAAATGCAAGGATTCAACGTGGAACAAAAAGGTCAAAGTATTTTCTAATATCTCTGTAAATGGCGACACTTGCAGCACATTAAATTAATGAAGCACTTGATAAGAAATGTCAGCTCTACTTGTGCTTTAATGATGTGGCAGGGATACTGATCAACCTAATAATGTATGATATCACCTTTTTCATATCGGCTGTGTTATGATTGTAATTAGATTTACTTTTTTCACATGAGTGTGCACACAACCAGAATCAGACAATCTGAGCTGACATACCATGTTGGTAATCAGCTTTGTTGTTTCACTAAGCTAATTATTTTTTTCATCATTAGGGTTAGTTAAGATCATTTAAAGATTCCTTGAATATATGATATGACACCTGCTTTTGTTGTACAAATCTCAGATCTGGTTAAGGTTTGTCCTTATTTTATTGTTCCTAACAAGTTTGTTCACTTTAATATTGTTCAGATATTTTAATGTGTTATCACTGCAATATGTTCAGTTTTGAAGAGCTATAGTTTAGTTATGTTCTTGTTATTTATCTTAAATGTACATAGACACATTTGTCTTGGCTGCAAATTTGCACCACTACTTGCTTTTTAATATATATATTGTGTTTTTTCATAAACACACGTGTTGGCATCTCTGTATAATCCTCAATTTTCTGTGTTCCCAGCTGGGTTAGATTTTTTTAATTTTTTTTTAATGCCTTTTAGTTCTTGGAGAGCCTGTTGTCTTGTTATTTTAAAGCATTTAGCTCTGTTCCTGGCCTGCTTTGTGACTGTTAAGGTCATCTTTACATCTTAAAGTTGTGAGTAAAAGCATTTGGGCATGAACTGATTATAAGTGATTATAAGTCTGATTATAAGTCTTGACTGCATCCTCTAGTTCAAACTTCTAAATTGACTGTAAAAAGTTAACCAGTTCCAATGGATTTTCTCAAAACAATTGTTTCCAAACCACATATTTTATCTTGGTAAATTATGGTCATATTGTGACCTAGAATAGAATAGAATAGAATATATCTTTATTGGCATTGTCGATTGTACCGGGGTACAAAACATTGCAATTGGCGCACGCACCATCCTAAGAGGGACGTACGCACGAAAGCCACAGCAGAAATTATTCCGCGCCACCAAACAATCAGATATGGAAAAAAAGGAAGGTTACAATAGGATAATCATTGGTATTCAAAAAAGAATCTATCACATTTTGTCTTAGGACATTCTATGATAAAGTCAAAAAACTCTACCAGCTCTTGAAAGCACAAGATAAGACTGTTTCTTTCATCTTTTAAAACCAAAGTTGAAACTGTCAGATCTCAGCTCCACAACCTCCCTGTTCTCAGTGTGCCATCTACCCGTCTGCATTCTGGGATTCTAAACAGCTTTGACAAAGTTGTTCAGAGTGAGGTGGAGGCCATCATCAAGAAAATGAAGCCTTCATCCTGCGCCCTGGATCCTTTCCCCTCGTCTCTCATAAAAACCAATCACTCTGCAATAGGCCCACTAATCACTCAAATAATAAATCAGTCTCTACAATCTGGTCATGTTCCACTGCCTCTAAAAACTGCCATCATTAGGCCTCTTCTGAAAAAATCTAATTTGGATCCCGACATTTTTTCTAATTACCGCCCAATTTCACACCTCCCTTTTCTGTCTAAAGTGCTGGAAAAAGCTGTTGCTGCTCAGCTGCAGGACCACCTACAACAACACTCCCTGTATGAGAAGTTCCAGTCTGGATTCAGGGCAGCTCACAGTACAGAGACTGCATTGCTGAGGGTTACCAATGATGTCCTCTTGGCTGCTGACACTGGCTCTCCCTCCATCCTTGTCCTCCTTGACCTCACTGCAGCCTTCGACACTGTGGACCATAGTATCCTCCTCCACCGTCTTCATGTGGAGGTCGGTCTCTGCGACACCGTCCTGGACTGGTTCAAATCTTTCCTCTCCAATAGGCTGGAATGTGTTAGTCTTGGCAACGCCACATCCCAGACAGTCTGTGTCTCCTGTGGTGTCCCTCAGGGGTCGGTTCTGGGGCCCCTGCTGTTTTCCCTTTACATGCTGCCTTTAGGTCAAATTATTAATCAGTTCAACATTTCTTTTCACTGTTATGCCGACGATACACAGCTTTACATCAGGACTGGAGCATCCTCATCTTCCACCTTGTCATCTCCATCTTCACTCACTGCCCTCTCTGCCTGCCTGGAGGCAATTAGGGCATGGATGAATCAGAACTTTCTTCAATTAAACTGCTCCAAGACTGAGGCCATACTGATTGGCACCCCTCACCAGGTACAAACATCTCCTATAACAACACTTTCCTTTTCTGGACAAAACATCCCCCTCTCCACCTCTGTTACTAATCTTGGAATAAAAATGGACTCCAATCTTACATTTGAGAATCACATTAAGCTTCTGTTTAAAACTTGCTTCTTCCATCTTCGAAACATCTCCAGACTTCGCCCATCCCTAACTTTTTCCGATGCTGAGAAGCTCGTCCATGCTTTTGTCTCCTCCAGGCTCGACTACTGCAACTCCCTGTTTATTGGAATCCCTGCCAAAAACCTACAAAAACTTCAATATATTCAAAACAGTGCAGCAAGGATCTTGTTGAGAGTTCGTAAATTTGAACATATTACGCCCATTCTCCATAACCTTCATTGGCTTCCTGTCGCCTACAGAATTCAGTACAAAACTGCTCTCATTACACATCAATGCTTACATGGAGCTTCACCAGATTATCTGAAGGATATTCTTATTCCATACTCATCCACCCGGTCGCTGCGGTCACAGAACAGTAATCTCCTTCACATTCCGAGAACCAAATTAAGGACCATGGGAGACCGGGCTTTCAGTGTGGCTGCCCCCCGCCTGTGGAACTCTCTTCCTGACTGTCTGAGAGCCCCACAGTCTGTGGTTGACTTTAAGAGCGGCTTGAAGACCTTTCTTTTCAACCGAGCATACTCTACCTCCTCATGATTCTACTTTTGATCTTAGTTGATACTGTTATTGATTTTACTTGTTTTATTACTTGTTTTATTGACATTTAATTCTGTTGCACTTGTAGCACTTTGAGATTTTCATTAATGAAAAGTGCGTTATAAATTGAATTCATTATTATTATTATTATTATTATTATTATTATTATATAAGACAAAGCACATGTTGCATTTTGGTGGCGGAGCAGTGAGATAAGTCTGTGAGCAATCGTCCAGATAGAGCACAGTTCTGCAGATGGGCTCAGCCGCTCATCTGAATGCACACAGAGAGCTCTCGGGGGGGGGGGACAGTTCTTTCCAGTAGCTTCAGACTCCAGGAGAGATTTGCAGTCAGCCTTTGTTCAAGGTTACTTGGGGTGTCCCGATTAGATTAGTTGATTTATTTATTTTTCAGGGCAGGCTACAGTGTACTTTTACTGTTTAGCCTTGAGTCCAGGTGCTGTCTGAGTCCAATTCGTCCAAATTATGTGAGCTTTCATTCAACCCGAGCTACAGGTCTCCCTCTCCTCCCTGATGTAGCCCGCTCGGCTGTAAACGAGTCCCAAACCGCACCGCAGGTCTGCGGTCGTCCACGACTGTTCCCATCGTGCGATTCAGCTCGAACAACAGCTGGTTCATTGAGGTCACAGCTCGGATCAAAGAGTCGTTCTGAGCAGGAAGTTTCGACAGCGCGTTGATCGCCGCGGAAGTCTTCCTTAGTTTCCAGTAGCAGAAGCCCCCGCATAAGCCAAAGAGCAGAACACCTGCTACCATAAATCCAATTATCCACAGATCTTCCACGTCCTCGACTGAAAGAACGGTCAGACACATCATCTTCCACTCGCCCCACGAGTCCATGATATATCCGGCCACATGCGTGTCGAGGGGGCACGCCGGTTCTCCTGGTCCGGAGCGCTTTGTGGAAAAAAAATTATCGATAGAGGAGACAGCCCACGCAATTAAATCCATGTTCCAAATTGCTTCGAGTGAGCACTAAAGAGTTGCAGACGAGACAAAAGTGCAAAAGCAGGGAGGAGGAAAACTTTAGGGCAGGAGAGGAGCAGAGAAGCGACCTGCTTCGCCAAAAGCCAGAAGTAGACCTGAATTAACCCTTAAATTATTTCAAAAAGATTGAACGATTCATTTTTATATTGACAAATTGTGAAGACAGTCAGGCTAACTTATGGTTTCAAGATTGGTTTCTTGTGGAAATATTTAAGAAATTTGCATGATATAAAGAAGTTAGCTTCATTCCCATCTCTTCATATTTTGTTGTACTGTACTTTGGTTACAATCTGTTATTTTTAAATGTGATTTGCTAATAAATAGACTCATATCAGTATAGGAGTGTTTATGCTGTTGCTTAATTGATACTGGAAGTTTTGATCATATTGCACATTAAATAAGAATTAGTGCAATTACATTTTCTAATGAGTTGGAAGAAATAATTTCAAACCCTAAAGCAGAAGAATGCACATGCAAAACAAGATTCATACAAATTTACCAAGAACATAACAAACCAGGAACTTTTTTTTTTTTTTTGGCATAATGCAATTATAAAATGGCAATAAACTAAACATGTCACCCTTATGGAAGTAATGTCCACATTTCAAAGACAAATATGTAGTAGAGGGAAGAATCAAAGTCTGGTGGACTTAAAACAAACATTCAATGGCTGCATATCTGCTTCATGCAGGCATGATAACAGTCCTTGCAGGACAAAATACTTGGCAAAACTACAATATATCATGAGGGAAATTAGC
Source organism: Garcialebias charrua (assembly GCA_038048925.1). Lineage (NCBI taxonomy): Eukaryota > Metazoa > Chordata > Actinopteri > Cyprinodontiformes > Rivulidae > Garcialebias > Garcialebias charrua. The sequence continues at coordinate 7,957 of JBBPBX010090927.1, forward strand.
TTAGTGGCTATCTGCATAGTACTATATAGATCACTGTGAAAAGTTTTTATTTTTTGCTCCTCATCTGATAAAATGCACTTGATGTTCGGAGACAAAATGGTTCATCATAAGAAAAAAAAATCTAAGATGATAAATGTTTAGAAATAAACCACATCTAGATCATAGTTGGATATTTGCTCTGCTGTACATTTGTTTTAATTCAAGCAATAGGTTAAAAGCCGTTTTTATGTAATTTTCAGCATCTATCTTTTTCTTTATTCTGCTTTTTTTGCTGTTTCATAATTTCCTGTATAAACTTGACATGTCGGTGCCGAGATGGGAGGAGATGAGCAGCTGAGCCTGGGTTTATGCTGATTAGGTGGCATGAACTTGCATTCTCACTCAAACCTGTTCAGAACCCTTCTCATCATAAAACGTACAAGATTTATTTTTATTTTTTGGAAAGCTGTAGTTGGCATAAGTACACAGGTTTATACAGACACCACAACCAAAAAACACACAAAAACACAACTTCACTGGTATCAATTGGATCATTTTTCTCCTCCATCTGTTGTTGCTGTTTTATGTTCTGCTGATTGATATGTGCCTCCAAAATATTGTTTAGTCTATATTAAAAAGTTTATTACTCATTATATAACCTGTAAAACTAGTACAGTTCAAAATATACTAAATATGATTGTTTGTTTATATGTGTGAGCATCTACAACTTTGTGCCTATGCTAGAAATGTAAGCAGTGTGTACAAAGTGCAGCAGTTGTTGTACTGTGAACCTGTAAGGGTAAGTGAGGGTGCATGACTGAAAATTAATGTGGCATGACTACACTGCATCCGGCTGTATATAATAATATGGGCCCTACTATGTAACAAAATATTGAAAATTAAACAGCTCTTTGAAAGGAGCAGATCCAAAAAGTCTGGCTCCCTTCAAATGGTAAATGGTAAATGGAGCTTACTTATATAGTGCCTTCCAGCCCCCTATGAGGGGCCCCAAAGCGCTTTACAGCACCAGCCATCCACCCATTCATAGACACATTCATACACACATCCATACACCGGTAGCGGTAGTCTGCCATGCAAGGCGCCAGCCAGTCCTACCGGGAGCAACTCGGGGTTAAGTGTCTTGCCTAGGGACACAACGACACATGGTGTGGGAACTCGGTATTCGAACCTCCAACCTTCCGATCGGGGGACGACTGCCATTACCACTACGCCACGGCTGCCAAATAACTATAAAACCCATCTCTACACTAGAACCACTAAACAAATTTGAATATTGTCCCAAAAAGTAATCATCATCGTCATTGTCGTCGTCGTCGTCGTAGTCATTGTCATCGTCTTCTTCTTCTTCTTTTGGCTTTTCCCTCTTCATGGGGTCACGACAGCGAGTCATCCTTCTCCATCTCACTCTGTCCTCTCTGAAGAACTCGCATTATAGTTTTGGCAAAAGTGTTTTATGTCAGATGCCCTTCCTTACACAACCCTCACCATTTACCTGGGCTTGGGACCAGCACAAGAGTTACACTGGCTTGTGATCCCCAGTGGCTGGTTTTCCAAAACTTAACAATAATGTATACAAATAAAGTCTGAATACATATACAACTGATTAACTGTTGGAGTCAACCTCATTCAAAATGGCCATCACAGCTAAACAGCCTTACTGCACTAAAACCATAGATATACGGTAAGAGCTGATGTCGTATATCTCCGTATCCTTCACATATACTTATACTTATATTTCCGGATATTCCCGGAAATGGACCGCAATGATCCTTTAAAAATCCCAAAATCCCAAAATCCGGATACTTATCTTTGGCAGACCCTTGACAAATAACAGCCACATTTATTTTGGATCTGCCGAAGATAAGTATCCAGATTTTGGGATTTTTTAAGGATCATTGCGGTCCATTTCCGGGAATATCCGAACACAGATCTTTCCGTATATCTATGGTTTTAGTGCAGAGCACATTTTATTTTATTTATTTTGTGTGTTAGAGTCATGTCCGGTGCACGCTTTGAGTAGCTGCTTCAGGTCTGTCTTTTAAAACTTTGCCACAAAATGTAGTTTGCACGATGCATACCTTCAAACAATTTTTTGAAGACTTTGATTAAAATGTGTTTTTTTAGAAGAAATCCAAACATATGGGCTAAAAATAATACAGATGTAAACTAAAATAAATACATCACTGTCATATACAGTTATTTTTCCATACAGTAGACATGTACATTTGTTCATGCAACTGTTTCTGTATTGCAAATGTCTCATTTCCAGTTGGCAGCAGAGTTTGTCTCCTCTTGTCTTCCCTTTTTCTTCCTGTATCTGCATGTCGGGTAGTGTCTAGTCTCTTTTCGACTTCCTGGGCTCTGGCAGCATATTTAGTGCAGCTGTTGCTCATCTCCTCATTACCACTGAATATCTTCCCCAGGCTTCACTGGGCTCCTGGCTGTATCGTTGTACTTGCCAGTCAGCTAACACAAGGGCCCAGTTCCAGTTTTCAGTTGTCTCTTTTTACTCTTCTGTTTTTGTGCTTGTTCGTCGTTTCCAGTGCTCCAGGTCTGCTGTCTGTCAGCTTGCTTGTCTTGTCCAACAAACTTACCTGGTAGTAGTCATTCATTATCTTACACAGTCTAACCCAGTTCTGGAAAATCTCCTTCCTTTTTCTGGGAAGAAATCAAGACCAAGGCATTTTTAGATCAATATTAAAGTCGTAATACATATTTAAAGCTACTCAGCTGTCTTTCTGCTCAGACATCTCTTGGGTCCAGTTTCTAATTCTTGTGACAACCGATAATACAATTGCTATGGTGCAAGTGCTCATTTCACAGATGAACATCAGCACCATGGTTACTTCATGATCACAAGGAATTAAACTTGTATTGTTATGTTGGTGGACCAAGATAAAAGGCAGACAAAAGGTTTTGTTCTTGTGGTGTAGATCTACTCTTTTATTACTGAATAAGAGACGTACATTTTCTTGAAACTGACTCTGCAATGATTCAGAACTAGAATAAAATCATGTCCTTGTTCATGTGATGTTGGGGACATACACAATGAGTCTGAATGTTTTTTAACATAGGTTGCATATAGCAAAGTTGTTCATGTGAACTCATTTATGAAGAAACAGAAAAAGAAACTGTTCAAACTATTGAACCACACAGGCATGGGTTCAATAAGCTTCTTGCCCAACCTGGTTTGGGCAAACTTGTTTAATTTAAATTATGTCCAGGTCAGTGTCAAAGTGACCCTGATGCAGGATAAGTACAGAAGTGCACAAGAAACAGAACAAAAACAAGATTTAAAGTTGAGAATACTGCTTTGATGGACAACAAAAAGTGTAACATTCTACAGATTACTCATCCTTGTGGGATTTTGACAACACAAGTTACTCTTCAATGTATTTTTTTGTAATACACGTTCTGCATATTTAGTGTGTGAATTTTGTCTAGTCACTGAGCATAATTATAAGTTTTGTGCTATGAAAATGACAATGGAATGAGACTAATATTTTCAGTCACATTTAAAAACATAAATATTTTTTTACTTTTAAGCATATCATAACTTTTAACCTTCTGCCCAACATTACATTTTTGGTGACCATCAATGCAAAACAAACAAAGTAATAAATTGTGAAGCAAACAATCCTGATACAATCTGCTGCCAGTATAACCAGATGGTGCCAATTTGCCACAAATGCTGACAACTAATTGTTTTTCCTGCTTGCTGACAATTTGTAGGTAGTTGAGAGGACAGCTGTATTACCTGGAATTACACATTGGCATTTAGGAAGATTAGTTCATTTGTTTATTTGTTAATCCCATTGAAGACTCATTTACAAGAGAGACCTGGTTTCAACAAAGAATGATGACAACAATGGACAGTCATAAAAGAGATGTACATATTTTTTTTTAACAATTTCAAATAAGATGGCAAAAAAGTAGCAAAACAGATAGATTATAAGTGAATGTAGAAAACTAAAAACAGGAACATGTCTGTTTTGATTATTGCAAGGAGTCCAACAGATAAAATAATAATAAAAAATATATACATTATATTTAAGTTGATTATCCCTTTCATTATGCTCCAAAATAAAACAAACAACTCTGCCATTTTGTGGCTAAAAGTATCAAGATTATTATTGTACTTCCATTTTTGCTATTTAAAATTTGTCTCTACTACTGGAGGTCAATAAGTGTGCTCTGAAAATAATATTATTCACTAATTCCACTTAGTGACTCTTTTCATAAGGCATTAAAGCGATGCAAGTTTTGTGAAATTCACTGTAAATAAAGGAAGGAAGTAAAACAATGGCATTGATACATTTTGCACATGTTCATTTATCATTGTTTAAAGTGAAAGTATTTGTACTCTGTGTACACTTAATTCTGTGATGTTGCACTTCCAAACATTCTCATGCCTGCAAAAACTGATTCAACTAAGCTGGAGGTCAATGTGTGTTTAAAACTATGAAAAAGTCCACTTGTTCACATTGAGTCAAACAAAGTAATTTGATACATCATACAAGTCAAAATCTATTACTCTATTTCCAGCGCAACAATACACACATTAATAACATAAAATATAATAAAAATGCAGATATTATATGTGTGTATTATTTCTGAAGATCATGCTCATTAATGCAGGTATAAATCCAACAATGGTCAGTCAGGTCATCTGGATGGTTTATTTTGTTGCTGAGACGTTTTGTCCTTCATCCAAAGAACTTCTTCAGTCTGAGGAGCCACCAATTCCAACTGAATCCCATAAACAGGACACTACCAGAGTGGAGAAAAAAAAAAAAAAACAGTTTGCAAACACCATTCCCCACCCAAACTCACATCTAAATACACTTTAAGTCACTAAGTAACCCACAAATAACCTGAAAGTTATGCACCATAACTCACGTTCCCTGAAGGATGGGAACAAGGTGCAACATATGCTATGGGAATCAGCGCCTCCGCACGGTTACCTGAAGTAATACACTCACGCCTTTACGGCAAGGGCACATTGCATACATAAACTTACATCTTACTTTAAACACACACAGCTACATAATAAAGCAAAAGATAATTGAAATTAAATAAATTTAAATTGTCAAAAAATATTAAAATTATAAAAATAAAAAAATGAATGTGTTAGAAAATCTATAAAGTTTTTTTAAACTTTCTTTTGAATACAGATAATGTTGTACATGATTCACTTAATTGTTTCAAACTGTTCCACAGCACAACACCCTGATACATGAATGAAAATTTAGCAACAGTGGTTCTACAGAAGGGTATATGTAAATCACACTTCCTTCTTGTAGAGTATGAATGATAATAAGAATTGAACTCAAATAAATTATGAAAATATTTAGGTAAAGAAAGTGGAATACATATAACTTTATACATTAGGATTCCTGTTTGATACTTATTCACATCATAGATTGTAAGAATTTCTAATTTTTTAAAGAGAGGTGTGGATGGAGCTAAATATGGCGAGTTAGTGACAATTCTTACAAAAGACTTTTGAAGTTTATGGATTGACTGCAAGTAAGAAGGATAGGTACTAGCCCAAATTAAATTACAGTAAGAAATATGGGGATAAATTAAACTATTGTACAAAGTCAATATAGTACTTGTTTTTAAATATGGTTTAACCTTTTTTATAATACCTAAAGATTTAGAAATCTTCTTATACACTGATTCACAATGATTCTTAAAACAAAGTTTCTCATCAAGATAGACACCTAAAAACTTTGTTGATGAAACATTAGAAAGTAAATGTTTATTAATATAAATTTTAGTTTTTTCTGGATTGTAATTTTTATTCTTATTCTTAAATAAGATGAAATTAGATTTTTTAACATTAAGTGATAGTCTATTTAACTGAAACCACTGAGCAAATTGACTGAGCCCATAATTTGCCTTATCAATAAGTGAGTCAAAGTTACCATCAGCAACAAAAAGATTGGTATCATCAGCAAATAAGATAGGTGTCAAAACACTAGATGCTTTTGGTAGATCATTAATGTATATGAGAAATAATAATGGACCCAAAATGGATCCTTGTGGAACTCCACATTTTAGGACAT
>JBBPBX010090928.1:0-14026 GCA_038048925.1 Garcialebias charrua
CATACACCTAAGTAGTAGCTGGAGACCACTTCCACCGCAGATCCTCCTATGTTCAGTGGGGTGTGTGGGGTTTGTTTGTTCCTTCTGAAGTCCACAATCATCTCCTTTGTCTTCTTCACGTTGATGTGAAGGTTATTGTCCTTGCAGGACCCAGAGCCTCTTTATCATAAAGTGGAAGAAAAGACCCTTAGACCAGTCTGGTGGGTGACCAACTAAACATGGAGGAGACAGATATCAGATTTTAGGTCACTTCAGTTTCTTTAACAACAAACATGAACATGACTGGCTGTGAGGGGCAAACACATGACAGATAGTAGCTAAAGAAAACAGATTTAAGAGAATAATGTTTAAGGGGAAGTTTCATATTTTGAAAGATATAAAACTAGCAACAAAAAAGTAAGCTGAAATTAGCACAAAATATGTAAAAAGAACAATAAAGTGGTCATAGTGTTATGATTTCAAAGGTTTACCCAGTTGGTAATGAGACCCAGAACGACACAAGACGAAGAGGTGCAAAAGTAACAGTGTTTATTATTTACAGTGCAAGTCTATATACTGTACACATGTACAGGGATCTTCTGGATTTCCTGGAAGATGAAACAAACTGTCAGAAAGGCTTGACCATAAGGCTCTTTCAAGATGATTGATCTAGTTTTGTTTGTTATTTTACAGAGAAATCCTTAGTTCCTTGAGATGAATCCCAGAGGGCGAAATGAGGCAGGCAAGTGGTTGGAGGGCAAGACACGATGAGCAGAGAACTGGTCCCAGGACCAAGATGGAAACGAGGACTGGAAACACAACAAAAAACAAGGTAAGTGTCTCTCAAAGTACTGTACTCAGAAACTGGCTAGAAGCATAAATACCATGAGTAGGCATCAATGCTCCAGCGAAGAGTAGGACTTGACTGCAGCCTTAAGTATAGGTGGAGCTCATCAGGTGGATCACAGTAAAATAGATCATTTTTCTTCCCCATAAATCAGTTATTTAAAATCTAATCTGGAATCATTCCTCCTTGTTAGACTTCAGTTGACCTGTTTAAGTTGGGCCCAAATTTGTTATTATCTTTTGATTTATTTTTCATTGAAATTTAATTATTTGTTAGTTTATTTTTGGAACTATTAAATTGAATTATTTGGTGGATTTTTGAACACCTTTGTCCTTATTTAAGTCTGGACCCTCACAATTCTATTTATGTTATGAACTTGTATTACTAAAATAATAACAGAATATGATAGAAGTTGTCTAACAATTGAAAAGTGGAAGCAGAACACTCCCATTCTCTTTTCACACTGATGCCTCAAACAAGGTGAAGATGAACCATGTTTTATTAATGATAGTTTTATACAAATGGATACACCTGATATATACAAATAAAAACATGAACAAACTTACTTTACAGTATACAAGCATAATTATGCATACTTCTACACATGCTTAAATTTTTTTTATGGCGCCCCCCCATAAAAAAAAATCACCAGCCGCCACTGGTAGCAGGTGCACTGCTCTTTGGCTTATGCAGGGGCTTCTGCTAATGGAAACTGAGGAAGACTTCCGCGGCGATCAACGCGCTGTCGAAACTTCCTGCTCAGAACGACTCTTTGATCCGAGCTGTGACCTCAATGAACCAGCTGTTTTTCAAGCTGAATCGCACGATGGGAACAGTCGTGGACGACCGCAGACCTGCGGCAAGGTTTGGGACTCGTTTACAGCCGAGCGGGCTACATCAGGGAGGAGAGGGAGACCTGTAGCTCGGGTTGAATGAAAGCTCACATAATTCGGATGAAATTGGACTCAGACGGCACCTGGACTCAAGGCTAACAGTCAGAGTACACTGTAGCCTGCCCTGAAAAATAAATAAATCAACTAATCTAATCGGGACACCCCAAGCAACCTTGAACAAAGGCTGACTGCAAACCTCTCCTGGAGTCTGAAGCTGTTGGAAAAACTGTCGCTCCCCCCCCCCCCGAGAGCTCTCTGTGTGCATTCAGATGAGCGGCTGAGCCCATCTGCAGAACTGTGCTCTATCTGGACGATTGCTCACAGACTTATCTCCCTGCTCCGCCACCAAAATGCAACATGTGCTTTGTCTTATCTTGTGCTTGAGCTGGTAGAGTTTTTTGACTTTATCATAGAATGTCCTAAGACAAAATGTGATAGATTCTTTTTTGAATACCAATGATTATCCTTCTGTAACCTTCCTTTTTTTCCATATCTGATTGTTTGGCGGCGCGGATTAATTTCTGCTGAGGCTTTCGTGCATACGTCCCTCTTAGGATGGTGCGTGCGCCAATTGCAATGTTTTGTACCCCGGTACAATCAACGATGCCAATAAAGATATATTCTATTCTATTCTATCTTGCTTGGACAGCTGTGGCTTTCAACAACTCATCAACTTTCCAATGCACATAAAGGGCCACACTTTGGATTTACTCTGCTGCTCTGGACTTTCTCCTCTTAACTGTTCTTCTGATGAACTTCCATTTACTGATCACCTGATGATTTCATTCAATGTCAAACTTAAATTTTCCTCAGAGAAACCTCAACGCACTCTTTCCTTCCGTAATATCAAGAATATCAACAATGACACTCTTTTATAATAATAATAATAATAATAATAATAATAATAATAATAATGAATTCAATTTATAACGCACTTTTCATTAGTGAAAATCTCAAAGTGCTACACACATTGAATGCTACACACATTCATACACCGGTAGCGGCAGACTACCATGCAAGGTGCTTTCCAGTCCTACCGGGAGCAACTCGGGGTTAAGTGTCTTGCCCAAGGACACAACGACACATGGTGTGGGGAACCGGGATTCGAACCGCCAACCTTCCGATCGGGGGACGACTGCCATTACCACTACGCCACGGCCGCCCTTTTATCTCATATTAATAATACCTTCTCCACCTTCAACTCCTCCAACCCAGATGATCTTGTCACATTATACAACACCAGTCTCACCAACATCCTTAACTCTGTTGCTCCTTTGAAAACCCGGACTGTTTCCTTCTCCAACTCTGCACCCTGGTTCACTCCAGAACTCCGTTCTCTGAAAACTAAAGGTCGGCGGCTAGAGCGTCTCTATAAAAAATCCGGTCTCACAATTCACAAGGAACTTTATGCAAACCACCTCATCCACTACAAGAACAGTATTTCTCAAGCCAAATCCAGCTACTTCTCTGACATCATCAGTTCCAATGTTGGCAATTCAAAGACATTGTTCTCTCTCCTTCACCGTTCTGTCTCATCTCCTAACTCTCTACCCTCTCACATGGTTTCCACAGAATTTTGCAACTCCCTGATGTCATATTTCAATGAAAAGATTATTTCAATTCATAAACACCTTGGACCAAATACTGCCCCCAGCATCCTTGTTGAACTCCCCCCTCCCTCCCTCCCTTTCTCTGTCTTCTCCCTCCCCTCTGCTGATGACATTGCTGACATTATCAGCAAGTCCAAGTCCTCATCCTGTCAACTTGACCCATTTCCCACAGTTCTTGTTAAATCCTGTCTCCCGTCTCTGCTCCCTATCATCACTAATATCATCCACTCCTCCCTAACCTCTGGCATTGTTCCCACAGCCTTCAAATCGGCTGCCATCACCCCCATCATCAAGAAACCAGGTCTTGACTTCACCAACTTCAATAATCTTCGTCTGATCTCCAATCTGCCCTTTATTTCCAAGATCCTTGAAAAAGTTGTTGATAGTCAACTTCACCCTCACCTGTCCAACAACAACATTTATGAAGAGTTTCAATCTGGTTTTCGCCCCCACCATAGCACCGAAACAGCCCTAGTAAAAAGTACTAACAATCTTCTTCTTGCTGCTGACTCTGGTCTTCTGTCCATCCTCATTCTTCTTGATTTAAGCTCTGCCTTTGACACCATCTGTCATTCTATCCTCTATCAACTGAAGTTATTGAAGTTCCATGATTTGGTAGATTATAATATTTTATCAGTTATATATAGGGCTCAGAATACCAGTTATATATAGGGCTCAGAATACCATTACCTTTAAATTTCCAAATGCATTTTGTTAAAAGACAAAGTTGTTATAATCTTAAGGGGACAGAGATATTTGTAAAAAACCAAAATACAGAACCAGTTTATCTACCTCAATCCAGGAAATTGGATTGTGGAATGGTTTGGAGAATGAAGTTAAAAATGCCAAGTCAATGTTTACATTTAAGAAAATGATCAAAACTTAATTGTAAAAAAAAAAGAAGTACTTTGTAGTTTAATGTGTATTGTATTAGAGTTAGAAATTTAGAAAGAGTTATTCATTTTGTTCTGTTACTGATTATTTTGATTGAACTAATTGTTTGAAAAAAGGGGTGGATGTAATAAGATTTTTTTCTTCTTTCTGCCACCTTTCATTTTTATAATTTGTATGTTATCATTTATGGGATTGTCTCGTATTGTAATTTTACTTTTATAATTTTACAAAATAAGTAAATAAACATGTGATGCTAATATTAATAAAGAACTTTAAACCTTGACCTTAAAGCTCTATCATACAAAGAAGTAGCCATGTGTGAACAACATCCAGACATAGTTGTCTTCTCTGGACCAAAGTACAGAATGGAAACATCTTATCTAAAAACAATGCAGAAAAACTGGTTCATGCACTTGTCACATCTAGACTGGACTATTGCAATGGTTTGTTGCCTGGGTGTCCAAATACTTCTTTAAAAAGTCTTCAGTTGATCCAAAATGCTGCGGCCAGAGTCTTAACTGGAGTTAGTGGGAGATATCATATCTCTCCAGTTTTAACTTCTCTCCACTAGCTTCCTCAGAATTCAATTTAACATCTTACTTCTAACCTACAAAGCTCTCAACAACCTAGCTCCATCTTATATTACAGATCTCATTGTTCCATATTTTCTGAACAGAGAACTTTGCTCTCAGGCTGCAGGTTTACTTGTGTTCCCTAGAGTTTCCAAAAGCAGACTGGGAGGAAGATCTTCCAGTTATCAGGCTCCTCTCTTGTGGAACCAACTTCCAGTTTCCGTCCGTGAGGCTGACACATTTTAAGATTAGCATTAAGGCTTTCCTTTTTTGATGAACCCTATAGTTAGGGTTGGCTTGGGTTTACTGAGCTATCCCTTAGTTATGCTGCAATAGGCTTAGACTGCTGGAGGACAAACTGGTCACATATCTTCACTCTGCCGCTGTCTTTACTTGGGCTACTACCTGTTTTGTTTTTATAATTATTTCTGTCCTTGTTTATTTTTTATTTTTTTTTGTCTTTCTTCCAATAGGGGTCCACCTGGACCTACACCTGGACCTGCCATTCTGTGCTTGTTTGTTTCTCCTTCCTGTCTTTTCAAACCCACCTGATCGAAGCAGACAGCCGCTCGTCCTGAGCCTGGTTCTGCTGGAGGTTTCTTCTTGTTGAAGGGAGTTTTTTCTTTCCACTGTTGCCTTTGTGCTTGTTCAGGACGGGAGACTGCGACGAAATGAAGATTTAACACATCTGCTGGCTTCCTTAGATAGATAACTTTTACTAATAGACTATATGCCACGGACTCCCGTTCCAGCACTTCCGCATGCATTACCCAAGTTTCTTGAAAAAACTGTTGCTAGTCAATTTCACTCTCACCTGTCTAACAACAACATTTATGAAGAGTTTCAATCTGGATTTTGCCCCCACCATAACACCGAAACAGCTCTTGTAAAAATTACTAACGACCTTCTTCTTGCTGCTGACTCTGGTCTTCTGTCCATCCTCATTCTTCTTGATCTAAGTTCTGCCTTCGACACCATCTGTCATTCTATCCTCCTCAACAGACTAACCTCCATTGGCATCTCAGGTACCCCGTTAGACTGGTTCACCTCCTATCTCTCTGACCGCACTCAATTCATTCAGCTTAAATCCTTCCGTTCCCAGTCTTCCCCTGTCTCCACGGGTGTCCCCCAAGGCTCTGTCCTCGGACCCCTCCTCTTCATCATTTACCTCCTTCCTCTAGGTCACATCTTCCGCAAATACGGTGTCCATTTCCACTGTTATGCTGATGACACACAGCTCTACTTGTCATCAAAACCTAACTCCACCCACCCACCCTCCATCCTCACCGACTGTCTCAATGAGCCAAATCACTGGTTTTCTAACAATTTCCTTCAACTAAACAGTAACAAAACAGAAATCAGTCTTGTTGGTACCAAAAACTCTATTTCAAAATCAGAACATCTTCTCGTCCCCCTTAACAACTCTCTGCTATCCCCCGCCCCTCAGGTCAAGAGTCTCGGTGTCATCATCGACACCACTCTCTCCTTCACTTCACACATCAACAATATTATTCGGTCTGCCCATTTCCACCTCTGTAATAGTACTGTATCCGTCTCCGTCCTTCTCTCTCACCCCCGCTCCACAACCATCCTGGTGCACAGTCTTGTGACTTCCCGTATCGACTACTGCAACTCCCTTCTCTACGGCCTCCCCAACAAATCTCTCCACAAGTTACAGATGGTCCAGAACTCATCTGCCCGTGTCATCACTCAAACCTCCTACTATAACCACATCACTCCTGTCCTGCAGCAGCTCCACTGGCTCCCGGTTAAATCACGCATCATCTTCAAAATTCTACTTCTCACGTTCAAATCTATCCACAACCTTGCCCCTCCTTATCTATCTGACCTACAAATCTCCATCCCATCACGCTCTCTCAGATCCTCCTCTTCACTACATCTCCATGTACCCTCTGCCCGCCTCTCCACCATGGGGAGCAGGGCCTTCACCTGCTCTGCCCCTCACCTCTGGAACGCTCTACCGCCAGACCTTCGAAACACCACCTCCCTTTCTCTGTTCAAGACTGCTCTGAAAACACATCTCTTTAGACTAGCTTATCATTGACTTTACTAAATATATTTTTATTATTTGGCATTTTATAATCTTTATGTATTTTATAATTCAATTTGTCACTGATAATGTTTGAACTGTATTGGTTTGTTAAGTGTCCTTGGGTGTCCTGAAAGGCACTTTTAAATAAAATTATTATTATTATTATTATTATTTATTATTACCCGGGTGGCGCACTTCCGGTTAGCAGAAATGACACCAAAAAAAAAAGTAAATACAATAAATAAAACATCTACATACAGTTGGCCAAGATGGTGTAGTGGCAGGGGAACTGGACTTGGGACCCGGAGGACCCAGGTTCGAACCCCAGTCACGGCATAACTTGTGGTGTGTTTGAGCAGCACATCTCATCCCAACTTCTCCCCAGCGCGCTTTCTATAGCTGCCCGCTGCCACCTGGTGGTGATTGGGTTAAATGCAGAGTCAAATTTCGTCTTGTATGGAAACATACACAGATGACAAAAATATGACATTATTATAAATATATACATACATAAATCTTCAGCGCCAATTTCCCGTCAGATAGTCACGATCCATTGTCGCCCTAACCCCTCCTCAGCAGGGAAACGGAACAGCTGTACCCACCGGTTTGTGGACACAACGGAAGTCACGTGTAGTGCCAGTAGCTCGCAGCCGCTTCCCGTATCGGGTCGTTGTTATGGTCTGCTACTAGGAGCTAACGCTAACAACAATGGCAGTGGACGGACCCGGAAGTAACGGACGGGGGTTGTAGTTTAACGGAAGTACGTCACCACTACCGTGGCATATAGTCTATTGGCTTTTGTATGTATGTGAATGTTTTTGTTCAGTGCCCTGAGACAACTTCTGTTATGATGTGGTGCTATATAAATGAGCTGAATTGAAATCGAATTAAAATTTAGAATAAACTGAGATAAAGTGAAAAACTCTTCTGTGATCAGATAAATAAAACATTTAAATTATTTTTAGAAACCTTCAACAAGTCTTCTGCACTAAAGGAGAGAGAGAGACCTGTGTAAGCACAGGAATCAAAAGCATGCCTCTCTAATGGTATGGGGGTGCATTAGTGCATCTGCTATAATAATAATAATAATAATAATAATAATAATAATAATGAATTCCATTTATAATGCACTTTTCATTAATAAAAATCTCAAAGTGCTACAAAGTGTAAAAAAGCAAAGATCAAAATAAAATAAGTGATAAAATCAAATAAAATCAATAATAATATCGACTAAGATCAAAGATAAAATGCTATGGGCAGCTTACACATCTGGAAAGGCAGCTTCACTGAATAAAAAGTAGATGCAGGTTTTCAAACAACATGTGCTCTAATCCAGGTGAAGATTTTGTATATTTCAGAAGGACGATGCTGTTAAACCACATGTTGGCTCCAATAGAAACAGCATGGCTGAACTAACCCGTCAACATCTGAAAACATCTGAAGCATCATGAAACAAAGAAAACAAGAAAATCCCGCAAAGAAGACCCAGGACTGTGGAACAGCCAGAATCTGATGAGAATAGCCNAAAACTCCTTCAGCTGGTCTCAGTTTTACACTGATGTTTAAAGAAGTGGGGATGCTGGGAAACATGGCTTCTGTCTCAGCTTCATTTATAAAGCATGGCACAGCTTTATGCTTTAAACATCTGCTATGTTTACTGTGCTCCACTGTGAACAACAGGTGGATTTATGTGATTTTCAAATAAGTTCAGTCTGTTTTCGTTTTCAAATTTACACAACATCCTGTTTTATTAGAATTGAGGTTAAAAAAAATTCAAGACCACATGTCAGCAAAGCACTTGTAAATTTGACAAAAACATATTTATATCCAAAAATAAACTCTGTTTAAGGTGAGCTCTCTGCCCTTACTTTTAATCTTTTTTTTTTTTTTTTTTTTTTTTTTTCCATTTATAGATGGCCTCCCTTCACACCTTATAGCCATCCTCTCACTCCAATATTTTTTTTTTTTTTTTAATAGAGAAAGAAAGAAAAGAGAAAGTGAGACAACAAAACAAAACAAAACAACAAAACAACAATTGTCCACAGAAAGAGCACAAGGCAAACACACCAAACCTCCGTCCACAATCCTGCAAAGCACATGACAGAACACAACAACGAAACATACAAGCATAAAGACTGATAATATTCATGACCTTGCAAATATTTCTATAAATACACATACCCATACCTACAAATATATATACAATATACATACATATATATTTATATTCATTTATATACCCATCTACATACATCTACTATACATCCCTGCATCCATTTGTGTGTGGTTGTGAGCATGCATAAGTGAATGAGGTTCCTCCAATAGAACATTTAGTAGCGACTGTGAAGCATCAGAGACCCGTCCCCCCAAAGCCCGAGACAGACGAAGGGGCGATCAAAGCCCAAGACCCCAGGAAGGACCCCGAGCCCAGAGTCCCCAGGACCACCCGAACAGGACGAGCCACTCGTCCACTCCCCAGATCCGACCAAGTGGAAGAACCGGACGAACCCCACCAGGGACCACACACAATGACCCCCCGGGGTCAACAGCGACAATACACAGGCCCCCGCCGGAGCCCGCTGCACCGACGTAGCCCCAGGGCCGGTCACCGAGGCTCGGGCACCGGGGACGCCCATCCCTCAGGTCCAGACCTGACAGGACCAGAGGACCCGAGCCCCACCAGGCAGCCACCAGGCCGAGCTGACAAACGCCCAAGCGCCCAGCCCCAGATAGTGAGGGCCCCAAGCACGCCCGTAGGCAGAGGAACACCCACCAGGGGGCCACGTGGCAGGAGCGCGACACTGGGTAGCCTCAGAAGTATCAGAGAGGGGGCAGTCCAAGTCCCAGCCTGACACTTAAACATTCATACACAGACACACTCATTCAGACCCACCCTCATCCTCACCCTCAGTCACAGAAAGACAAACAATAACGACACGCTCCATTCATAATCCCGATGCACACTCTATACCCCCTAGGTCCAAGACATGTACCTGCTCCCTACATGGGGCAGCCCACATCCAAACCCAGGAGGTAGACCCATTCATTCTGGGGTGGAGAGCAGCAGACGTCCAAGATCCGGCCCACCCCGCGCCCTGCCGACAGGACAGGACAGGACACCCGAGCCCAAGCAGCCCCAGAGGGAGCGCACTGCCAGCCCCGCCCACGGCGAACCCGCAGGCCCCGAACCCCCCCACACCCCAGCACAACCCCTGACGGCCCACCCCCAGAATGTCCGCAAGGCAACCAGGGGGGCAAGAGAAAAATAAATAAATAATATATAAATAAATACATAATAAATAAAATTGAAATTAACAAATCAAGACCCCGACACACACACCCCCGTCCCCAAATGTACTGTTGGTGAGTGTTGTTGTAAAGTGTATTTAAAAAGGAAAGAGAAGGAGCAAAGGCTGGCATTATACCAGTTTCCCCTCCACTCCAACTCTAACCCAGGCCCTAATTGTCTAGATGCATAATGTTGAGTGAGCATAGGCATGGGGGCGAGATTGATGTCATCCCGCCACCCATAGCCATAGTGCTCACTCCATTCCCTATATGTGACTTTTATGAAGATGTTTATGAATGAATGTCTAAAGTGTATATAAAATTGAGTCCCAGGTGCTCTTAACAACAGAGATGTAAAACCATTGCAGCACACCCGAGACCCAAATTCCCTACATGTATTAATTTAAGATGAAGAGGGCGGAGGTGCGTGTTGAGGGATGGGGAGAAAAATAACTGCAGGAACAGTGCTCCCACAGCGAGTCAGCTCCCCCGCTGACCCTGCTTACCCCCCAGCTCGCCAAGGTCCACCCAAGGAGCGAGGTAAAGGAAACACCTCTCCGACCGCCAGGACATTGAGCCAAGACCAGAGAGGGACACGGCCCCGAGGGCCGCCAACAGCAGAACCAACAGCCCACACCCGCCAGGGCCGCCACGACCCCTGCGAACCGCAGTCAGCCCGCCGTCCAAGAGGACACAAAATCCCACATGGACGACACGGCCAAGAGCGCCCGCCCAACCGTCGACAGAGCCAGGAAGCATCAAGAACAGGCCCCAACCGGGGCCCGCACACCGGCCAAGTATAGTCCAAGACCATCATCCAGGACATCCACTTAATCCCCACCCCAGAAGAAATACTATACCCACCCTTCATATTAACAACTTTCAAAACACATAACACATTAGACACCCAGGCTGGGTTTGCCCGCTCCCTCCCATTGGCCACCAGTCACGCCCCCAGACACCCACCCCCCAGCATATGAACCCCAACCCACCAGCGAGCCGAGAGCCCCCGGCCAGAGCTGGGCACCAGAGCGCCAGCCAGCCCATAGCCCGGCGACCCGCCGGCCAGAGCCCAAGACCCCCGACCCCCACCAGGCCCAAGCCCGGGGACGACGCGCCCCCAGAGTCCCAAGCCCCCGGCACCCACCCCGAAACCACCCCAGCACAGCCGGGTCACCGACCGGCGACCCATGACCGCCGCCACCGACCACCCGAGGGCCCGCATGCCGCCCCCAGTAGATGTCCCCCAGAACCCCCCCCGGTCCTCCCCAGGTCGAAGACGAGGTCCTCCCCGCCCAAGCAGCCCTAACCCCCCGGCGCCCCAAACCCCAACCTCCCCCCCCTCCAGTCCCAATGCCCCACAAGGCCACATCCCAGACCCCCCACCCTCACTACGTAACGGAGCCGATCAAAGAATGCCAAATAGGTTGATCCAATGTGTCGGCAGATGCTGTTTCAAGACTAATATGATCTAACAGAAGATTTTTATACTGATTAACGCTAAGATTATTTTTATTTTTCCAATTTACGAGTATGGTTTTCTTTGCGATGCATAAGGCAGTGAAAAGCATATAGGATGTATTTTTTTCTAGTATAACATCTTCAAAGATACCCAATAAGCAAACAGATGGAGAGAGTGGGATATTAATTTTCAAACATTTAGACAAGTCTTCACATACCTGTACCCAGAACCTCTGAACGGGTGGACAGAACCAGAGCGCGTGAATATAATCATCAGGTGTATTACTTATGCACTGTGAGCACTTGTTAGATGGTATAAAGCCCATCTTAAACATTCGCTCCCCTGTATAATGTACTCTATAGAGAACCTTATATTGTATTAATTGTAAATTGGAGATTCTAGTCAATTTAAAAGTATTTGAACATACTTGAGACCAAATTTTTTGTTCAAAGTTGATTGATAAATCTGACTCCCATTTTTCAACAGGTAGTGCTATCGAGTCATCGATCCTAGACAATTTTTTGTATATTTTAGATAATAATTTGGGTGGTTGAAAATTAATAAACTCTAACACACATGTTGGTGTTTCCAACAATGTTTTATTAAGCTTAAATTTCTTTTTTACAATTGACTTAATTTGTTGGTATTGTAGGAAATATTTATTATCAATGTCATATTGTATTATTAATTTATTAAATGGAATAAAGTCTATACCCTCAAATATGTGTTCCAGACATTCAATACCTTTCATTCTCCAACCTGGGAAATTTAACATATTATTTTCTTGTTGAATGTCAGGATTGTTCCAGAGAGGTGTATGTCTACATGGGAGTAGTGAAGACTTTGTCATTTTCAGATACTCCCACCATGCTGTCAGAGATGAGCTAATATTGATGCTCTTAAAGCAGACATGTCTTTTTAAATCTGTACTGATAAATGGTAGATCTGAAATCCTAATATTATTACATAAAGTTTGTTCTATATCTATCCAAGTTTCATCTAGTGCATTCGGTTTTAACCACTTTGATATATATTGTAATCTGTTTGCTAAATAGTAGTAATAAAAGTTTGGAAGTTCTAATCCTCCGGTATCTTTAGATTTTTGTAATGTTTTTAAACTAATACGCGGAGTTTTATTGTTCCAAAGGAATTTAGATATAGAAGAGTCCAGGGACTTAAACCATTCATTTGAAGGTTTATTTGGAATCATTGAGAATAAATAATTTATTCTCGGCAGCACCATCATTTTTACTGAGGCAACTCTTCCCATAAGTGATATGGGTAGAGATCTCCATCTAGTAAGATCGTCTTCAATTTTCTTTAATAGTGGGATATGATTTAATTTTATTAAATCCTCCAATTTAGGAGAGATATTAACACCTAAATATTTAATATTACCTGATTGTAGTCTTTCATTAAGAGAATTATTAAACACACAATTTATCGGAAGCACTGTAGATTTTGTCCAGTTTATAGAATAATCAGAAACTTTTGAAAATGAGTTTATTAACTTGATAACATTGGATATTGAGTTTCCTGAGTTCTCAAGAAAAAGCAAAACATCGTCAGCATAAAGACTCATTTTATGTTCTATGTTTCTACCCTTTATGCCTTTAATATCAACACTTTGCCTTATTGCTGCTGCTAACGGTTCAATAAAAATAGCAAATAATGCTGGTGAAAGTGGACAACCTTGCCTGGTGCCCCTCTGTAAACAGAAGCTTGAAGATAATTGATTATTTGTCCTGACACACGCTGTTGGTGAACTATATAATATTTTTAACCAGTTAATGAAGTAATCCCCAAATCCAAATTTATTTAAGGTAGCAAATAAGAAATTCCAATTTACTCTATCGAATGCTTTTTCAGCATCTAAAGAAAAAATAGCTGTTTCAATATTTTTAAAATACGAATACTCTATTACATTATATAATCTTCGTGTATTTGTGTCTGAGTGTCTTCCTTTTATGAATCCGGTTTGGTCTGGATGTATAATAACAGGAGTTATCTTCTCTAGTCTTTTAGATAAGACTTTACAAATTATTTTAACATCAACATTAATGAGAGAGATTGGACGATAACTCGTAGGTAATACTGGGTCTTTGCCTGGCTTTAATAAGAGACTAATGTTGGCTGAATTCATATGTGTTGGTAGCCTGCCATTTTCTTCTGACTCAAGTAGCACTCTATAAAATATCGGTTCCAGTATATCCCAGAACTTTTTATAGTATTCTACTGGATATCCATCAGGACCTGGCGATTTCTTATTAGGCATGCTTTTAATTGCTTCATGGAGCTCATCTGAAGTTAATGGTGAGTCTAGTTTTGATGATTGACTAATATCTAGTTTTGGGAGTGTTACTTTCTCTAAGAATTCATTAATATCCTCATTAGATGGATTTATTTGTGGAGTGTATAGAGTTTTATA
>JBBPBX010090929.1:2469-14026 GCA_038048925.1 Garcialebias charrua
TGAGCTCTTGAAAAGATTGAAGTTGAATAAAAACAATCTTTTCCAGGACCTTTGATAAAAATGACAGATGGGAAACTGGCCTGAAATTAGAGAGAGCTGTAGGATCTAGGCCTGGTTTTTTGAGAAGAGGCCTGACCACAGCGTGTTTGAAAGCAGATGGCACATAACCTGAAGATAGACAGCTGTTAATAAATGACAAAACACAAGGACCAATTACATCAAAGGACTGTTTGAACATTTTAGAGGGAATGATGTCGAGAGAACAGTTTGTTGGTTTCATCTGCTGAACCACCTTGATGAGGTGAGGCAGTGAAACTAGGTTGAACTCATCAAAAACAGCGGTGGTTATTTGATCCTATTATTATTATTATTGTTATTTGTTCCTAGCTTCCTTTTGTTCGAAGCCGTCCTCTCCGTCATCTTGCTTTCGTTGGCTAGCCTGCTAATGGTTAGGTGGGAGTGTTGTGACGCAGTTAGCGCCGTTGGGCGAAGCACCTGCGGAAAGAGAAGAAAACTTCAAGGTAAGTAGAAAAACGTTGGACTAGCTTTCGCCAGCCCATTAGTACGCAGGAAAATGTCTCTGTACGCTCAGCGTAGGGAGCAAGCTCACCTCAATCGAGCGATGCGACAACATAGAAGTCCCACAAAGTTCAGGTTTTAAGCGAGGTGAAGGGCAAAAAGAGAATGATGTATGGGCGTCAGCGGCTTAAGTTCCCAGAGGGCGGGGCCTCTGGCGCGACGCTGACGCCCCTGCCGTAAAGGCGTGAATGTATTCCTTCAGGTAATCACGCGGGGCGCAATTCCCATAGCATATGTTGCACCAAGAGACATGACTGAAAGGGAACTGTCTGGCCAAGGCTCACAAAGGGGGTGTGGTGGGGGGGTTGGTTGGTTATTAGTTTTTTAGTGGTAGCCATTGCCCTTCCCTAGTGGCAAAGAAAGGGTTGGTTTGACAGTCACCTTTCACGTCAGAGTTTTAGACTAAAATCATCTTTCACGGAGGGATTAATAACAATAATAATAATGTCTTTGTCTGTCATCTGTGTATGTTTCCCATACACAGACGAAATTCGTCTCTGCATTTAACCCAACCACCAGGTGGTGCAGTGAGCAGCCAGAAAGCGCTCGGGGAGCTGGAGAATTAGGTGTGCACTCATAGACACCCCAAAAAGAGGCTATAGTAGCAGTTTTGGTCTTACTTTGACATTCTTTCATTCAAACTTTATTTATTCAGGTTAGAACCGTTGAGTCATGAGGACTCATTTTCAAAAGAGACCTTCTTTTAGACGGATAAAATATAAAGTACAGACAATAATAATAATAATAATAAAAAAGCAAATAAAATCAAATAAAATAGTTTGTAAACACAGTCAAATCAAGAGGTCTCTCTTGTAAATGAGTCCTCGATGTCATGATCCGGGCTGGGGCTGGATTCGCTGGAACGCCAGGACCCTTGGTGCAGACAAAACAGGAGCCCGTGGGAAAGCAGGTGCAGAAGACCAACAGATCAAGACACCATGGAAGGACAATGCTCAATTAACGTCATATGGACTTACTACTGCAGCCTCAGGAAAACAGCTCCTCCTTGTGTGAAGTCAGGAAACCAACTGCCTTCCTCATGTGAAAGTCACAGAGACTAAATACTGATCACTAATGAGACAAGAGGAAGACACCTGTGGACAATTAAGAAGAGAATCAGGTGAGGAACAGGTGACATCCTCACATACCCCCACTTCCACGGATGCCTCACGACATCCAAAAAGAGGAATAAGGAGGAGGGCTGGAGCAACGCCCATGGAAGAGCGAAGGAGAACCTGGCGCAGCGCCCATGGAAGAGTGAGAAGGACTCAAGGTCTATGTCACCAAAACCCATGGAAGAGTAAGGAGGAACACACGTAGAGAGGGATTTAAAAAAAAGAAATTATTAATTACATTTTTAAAAAAATATATTTTTCTTTTAATTTTATCTCCAGCACCCCTGGAAGAGCGAGGAGAACCTGGCGCAGCGCCCATGGAAGAGCGAGAAGGACCCAAGGTCTACGTCACCAACACCAATGGAAGAGCGAGGAGGAACACACGTAGAAAGGGATTTTATTTTTTTAATCCATCGCCCATGGAAGAGCGAGGAGGACAGCACGTCTCCAATGCCCAAGGAGGAGCACAGAGGAACTAGGACTACTTCTCCAGCACCCATGGAAGAGTGAGGAGGGCAGCACTACTTTACCCACTGGAAGACAGGAACTCCTCCTGCTGGGTCTTCTTATAATAATAATAATAATAATAATAATTGTCTAATCTTGTCATCTGCGTATGTTTCCCATACACAGACGAAATTCGTCTCTGCATTTAACCCAACCACCTACCAGGTGGTGCAGTGAGCAGCCATAGAAGGCGCTCGGGGAGCTGGAGAAATAGGTGTGCACTCATAGACACCCCAAGATGTGTAGTGGCCGGGACGCGAACCCACGTCCTTCGGGTCCCAAGTCAAACGCCCTAACCACTACACCATCTTGGCTCCTATCATGATCTTAATTGAGCATTCTGTTACGATCCGGGAAGGGGCTGGATTCGCTGGAACGGCAGGGCCGGTTCTAGCTGGAATCTGGACCGGCCGGCGTGGAAAGATGGACCCAAAGCAGGAGGACCAGATGGCTCGGAGAGACAAAAATGACAATTAGTGAACTGCACTAACATCATACAGGATGAATTGCTGGTGAGGCAGCAAAAACTTACCAGGCCCCGAAAGGGGACCCTTGGTGCAAACAAAGTAGGAGCCCGTTGGAGAGCAGGTGGAGTAGACCAGCAGATCAAGACACGATGGAAGGACAATGCTCAATTAACGTCATGTGCGAGGACTTACCACTGCAGCCTCAGGAAAACTGAAAGTTATGCACCATAACTCATGTTCCCTGAAGGAAAGGAACGAGGTGCAACATACTTGCTATGGGAATTGCATCCCCGCACGATTACCTGAAGGAACACAATCACGCCTTTACGGCTAGGGCGTCAACGTTGCGTCAGAGGCCCCACCCTCTGGGTATTTAAGCGACTGACGCCCATCCATCTTTCTCCAAAATTTCACTTCATCGAGCTTTCAGCATTGAAAAGGGTCAGATATGTTGCACCTCGTTCCCTTCCTTCAGGGAACATGAGTTATGGTGCATAACTTTCAGTTATCTTATCAGTTAGTCTCTCGGTGCAACATACTTGCTATGAGAATGTAATTTATTCACGTCCTTGAAATGCTCAGTAAAATGCATGCTAGTGTGAACGTCTGCCGTTGACCAGCAGGCATCTCAAGGCTACTTTCTACTGTGTGTCAGAAAGGACAGCCTGAGTGACGTCACATGCAGTCACATCCAAACTGTAATGCTTTGCAAAAGTGTTTAATGAGCTCCAGTTCACTGTAGCACAGATGTCTGCAACTGGTACGCCCTTGAAGAATGACCAGGAGGTGGCCAAGCCCTGAGTGGAGTGAGCGTGCACTCCAGAGGGTATCTGTTGACCTTTGCTACTGTACGCCCTTTTAATGGCCTCAGTCACCCAATGTGAAAGGTGTTGTTTTGATAGGGCCTTTCTGGTAGCAGGTGGTGCAAAGCAGACGAACAGTTGATTTGTTTTTCTCCATCCGGCTGTTCTCTGCATGTAAGTGCATAAAGCTCTCACGGGGCAGAGAGCCTTCAGCCTTTCCTGTTCCTGAGTGAGTACAGGAGCAGGTGAGAAGGAAGAGAGAACAAAGTCTAGACTCCTGTGGTTCAAAGCAAGACCTTAGGGGTGTATGCGGGATTAGGCCTTAGGGTGATCTTTGACCCATCAGGGGCAAATCTGGTACATATTGGATGTACAGACAATGCATGGAGGTCACCCACGCGTTTCGTCGAGCAAAGTGCCAAGAGTAGAGCGGATTTATAAGATAACAAGTCTATCTTAACCTCACTCAGTGGCTCAAATGGAGGATCACAGAGAGCCCCCAAGACCAGACTAAAGCCTCTTTTCCACCGCTCGGCTCGGCTCGGGTTGGATCGGCTCAGGTCGGCTCAGTTCGGGTCGGGTCACATCTATGTTCTGTTTCCACAGCTTTTTTGTACCCCTTCTGTGGGCGGGGTCCAGAATCCTACTCGTCCAGAAACTGTTTTTTTTTTTAAACAACACAGTGTGATCACAACATGTTCATATACTAAATGTATCCTGTTGGAGTTATTTGAAATAAAATTCAATGTTTTATAGACATAAATGTGTCAAGCTACGTCCATTAATTTTCTCCCTTCTACTTTGTATCACATATTATCAATTCTATCAAAAACCACATAGCTGATATTTTTCAAAAAAATCTAGTGTGATCACAACATGTTCATATACGAAATGTATCCTGTTGGAGTTATTTGAAATAAAATTCAATGTTTTATAGACATAAATGTGTCAAGCTACCACCATTAATTTTCTCCCTTCTACTTTGTATCACATATTATCAATTCTATCAAAAACCACATAACTGATATTTTTCAAAAAAATCTAGTGTGATCACAACATGTTCATATACGAAATGTATCCTGTTGGAGTTATTTGAAATAAAATTCAATGTTTTATAGATGTGTCAAGCTACCACCATTAATTTTCTCCCTTCTACTTTGTATCACATATTATCAATTCTATCAAAAACCACATAACTGATATTTTTCAAAAAAATCTAGTGTGATCACAACATGTTCATATACGAAATGTATCCTGTTGGAGTTATTTGAAATAAAATTCAATGTTTTATAGATGTGTCAAGCTACCACCATTAATTTTCTCCCTTCTACTTTGTATCACATATTATCAATTCTATCAAAAACCACATAGCTGATATTTTTCAAAAAAATCTAGTGTGATCACAACATGTTCATATACGAAATGTATCCTGTTGGAGTTATTTGAAATAAAATTCGAATTTTTATAATTTATTTTCGTTGTGCAAGCACAGGTTTTTGGAAAAAGTCAAAGCGAAACTACTTTAAATGCAGCATATTTGACCACTACGTGACAATATTAAAGCGTGGTTAAGCTCAGGAGCCCTCGTACTATAAAGTCAGCTATGAAATATATTTTATATCTGTTCATTGAGCTACATTTAAAGACATAAAGCCGCCCGCGCGCCGCGTGTTGCTCGTGGCGAACCTGCTTTTTAAAATCCTGCAGTTTTGAGCAGTACGTGATTTTATTAAGGACACGTTCAGCTGAAGACCCATCTTTGCTATAAATTTAAAAAATAATAATTGTTTTTACCGTGTTTATCATGTAAAGTCCTGCAGTGATCGCGTCCCTTGCTTCCGTGAAAACTGCTCGAGTCTCCTCCTTCCTCCTTCCGGAGCGGGTCAGCTCGCCTCAGTACACCTATGAAACCAGCCCGAAAATCTCGAGAAATCTCGCGCGGCTCAGCACGGAATATCCGGTGGAAAAGGATGAAAGGGGGTCTCTGCGACGCACATATGACGTAACATCCGACCCGAGCCGACCGGTGGAAAAGGGGCATAAGATCCCAACCAGGGGTCAGGATCCTGTTGGGTGGTTTTGACCTAAGCACGCCCTTCATAAATCTTATTATGATTGGATACGCGCCAGGTGTCCTGTGTCCCCAGTCTTCGTGACAGGCTGAAATAGCTGATAGGAAAACTTTAATCGTTGAGAAAGAATGACCTTTTTCCAATAAATCCTGAATGAAACTTAGGAGCTGAGTCAGGTCGCATGAGTAAGAAATAATATTTCTTTCTGAGCACCAGGCTTCTAAAATACGCCACTTCCATGCGTAGAGGGACTGTGTTGATATAGCACGAGCATTCTGTATGGTTTTTACCACATTTTCCGGCAGGCCTGATGCCATCAGCTTGTTCTTTTATGCCAACAAGCTGAAATTTTAACAGTTCTCGGCCTAGGCAGCGAGGCTACTTCTTCTTGTGACATAGTTTGACCATGAAGAAGAGTAGTTGGTGCATTCAGTTCCCCTCCAGGGGCCCTTGAAGCCGTGACCCCTTGGAGGTCAACCAAGTTTGGGAGAAAGCCTTTTTGTTGATGTGCTACCAGGTTGCTCTGATCGAGAGTGATCGAGGGCAGATGCAACCTGTCGTCTTTATTAGACAGAAAAGGAGCAGAATGTCTGTTTTCTCTCTCCTTGTTTTGGGTCATGGAACTGAGAAGCTGCGAGTTTTGTAAACGAGCAGATCTTTTGACCCCAATTTGTTTCCTGGATGGGTCCAGTATACTGGTCCTTGGTCTTACCAGAGCGTTGGAACCAGACAAACTGTTCAGGGTCTGTGTTTCACCCGTTAGGGGGATATTGTTTGAGAGCAGAGCTGAACCAGCACAGTGAGAAAGGTCCCTTGCTGTGGCATCACTGCTTGGACATTGCGTGTCACTCATTAATAATAAAGGGACAGCTGCAACGTGAGAACGTGGAGATGATTTTTTTGTGTTTGGCAGACTTTAACTTGTTTGGTGATAAGGAGCCCAGTTCCATTCGAATAACAGGAAGAGGAATCTGATTCAGCTCTGATCTGTTTACACATATACCATCCTGAACACAATTGCTTATAAGAATGTGTGAAGCTAGTGGTCGCCTGTGGGCATCTGACGTTGCCCTCCCGTCATTAGATTATGTTGGCGCATCTTCTTGAGACGCGGACATGTCACGTGTTTGCTTGGTTAGTGTATTGGCCGCCCCGTCGTTCACAATGGAGCGGGGACTGGAACACGTGTTCCCCTTCACCTGTCTCCATGAGTGGTGGGGGGCCTGCTTGCAGGCGCCTCTGTACCTGTCCTCTACAGACGGAGCAGAGGCACCCTGCCAGGGTTCATTGATTAGGCTAACACCCCGTGAGCCGTGTGGGGGGGGGGGGGATGGTCCCCTCCCTTTATGACAACTGGCAGGCCAGAGGGACCTTTTCTGCTGAAGTTACTTGTGTTTGTTGCTTTTTTTAAGTCAATAAAACAGAGAGGAACTGTTTTTTGAGATTTATTCGTGCTTAAGTGTAACAACATGTTTGATTTTATGTCACTCACAGAAGGAAAAACATGATTTGTGCATGCAACAGAGTTACCAGCCATTTGTACCGTGCTACAAATAAAGTCTGGACATGAACGGATCATTCCCCATACCGCTTGGGCGGGTTACCGGGTAAAGTCAAGACGTGAACCTGGTTCATCAGGCACGTTTTTGTCTGTCGTCCCGGTTCGCCAAGGAGGCCCTGTGTCAGACCGCCTGGCGGGAGACGAACCTGTTTTTGCTCCATGCGTGCTTGGTACGAGGTTTCCCCGGTGGTGGTCTCTGCCGATGGTCATCCTCGTAGGCCTGCCGCTTCTGCGGTGGGGCACGCGTTGTCGAGCGGTGTCGAGGTTGCGTAGGTCTATCTCCAGCAGACTCCCTTAGGGGGGCGAAGCTTCTCCTGGGAATGCCCACCCGGAGAGCTTCAGCCTGTTTGCTCCTTTGGTTCAGCTTGGTCTGAATTCGATCCAAAGCTTTTCCAAATAATCCCATCGGCTCTATCAAGTGGTGGAGAAAAGGCACCTTTTGTCCCTCTGGGAGATCCGTTAAAGTCATCCACAGATGGCGTACCGCGATGACCACTTCCACCATGTCTCTGCCTTGAGCAACAGCGGCTGTCCCCATCATGCGGAGCACGAAGTCCGTAGCCCTGAAGGCTTCATCCAGCAAGTCGGCGGCAGCCTGCTTGTCCGTTGTTACCTGGAGCTGTTGCAGTTTTTCAGCTAGGTAAGCCTGCATCAACGCGGAAGGGTTCATGGCGTGCGCCGCGAGTCCCTGAGCTCTGTAGCATTTCTCGAGAAGAGAAGCCGAGGCTCGACATGCTTTGCTGGGAAGAGTTGGTTTTGTCCCGGATGACTTGGGAGCCAGGTGAGACGCTAGCGTGTCCTCAATTTGAGGCACGTTGGCTATTCCCACCTCATCCATCCCGTCCACGTCGAGGAACTGTGAGAGTGGTAAGAGCATGGGAGCTCAGGGCTGAGGCCAGGTGCGAGTTAGTTCTGTGAGGAAGTCCGGGAACACGGGCATCCTTTGTCTCGTGGTGGCCTGCTGCTTTGAGTAAAAATAATTTCCTGCCAGCCTCGTGACCTGTTGACGAGGCGGAGGCTCTGGCCATGGGATGTGCAACGTGTCCGCTGCTCTGTGGAACAGGTCAAACAGAGCAGGGATGGAAAAGTCAGTTTCTGGGAGCACAGGTACCGGGGTCTGGGAGAGGTCTTCTCCCTGTTCCTCCAGTTCGATGTCTGCGTCCTCTGCGGAAAATTCGCCTGAGGCTGAAATCGAGATCTCGTCTTCGTTCATCATGCCTCGAGTGTCGAATTTGACTGTTAAATCCACCATAGGAGCCAGCACATCAGGGCTGTCGCCCCATTCGATCTCGTGTGCTGTCGTGTAGAGCCATGTTCTCGAGCTCCGGCGTGGGAGTGAGGGGCTCAGTGGTGTCCGCGTCCGCTGGCACTTATGAGACGCCCATGGCCTTGGCGACGAGGTCAACCCGGTGCTGTAGCACCGCATCCAGCATCTGGCTGTAGTGTGGGCAAAAGTCGGGCGTATCCAGCGCTGTTTTTGCGTGTAACATTCCCAAGCAGACTGGACAGGCCTCATGGGTGTCCGTCGCCGCGAGAGAGAAACCGTATCCGCTAGGACAGGCGCGCGAAGTTGGGCTTGCCGTCCTGCTGGTTTTCCTTGGAAGTCTTGTCTTTCGCTTTCCTTTCTCTGGAGGCATGTCCGAGATAAGGTGAGCGAGTCCTTCCAGAATCCTTTTTCTTTTAATTTGTTTAGATGTCTCCTCTGCCGTGTCACTTTCGCTGGCTAGCCCGCTACGAATTAGCAGGGGTAGCGGTTGTGACGCAGTTAGCTCCGTTGAGCAAAGCAGTCTGTGGAGAGAGGAGAAGAAAATATTTTGGGGTTAGAGAAAATGTGCCGGACTAGCTTTCCCTAGTCCAGCAGTACGCAGGAATAATTCTCTGTGCGCTCTGTGTAGGGAGCAAGCTCACCTCTGGTTGAGCGATGAAGCAACAGAGAAGTCCCACGAAGAGAGGTAGTTCAGGTTTAAGCGAGGTGAAGGGAAAATAAGAGAAAGATGGATGGGCGTCAGTCGCTTAAATACCCAGAGGGCGGGGCCTCTGGCGCGACGTTGACGCCCTAGCCGTAAAGGCGTGATTGTATTCCTTCAGGTAATCGCGCGGGGGCGCAATTCCCATAGCAAGTATGTTGCACCGAGAGACTAACTGATAAGGGAACAGCTCCTCCTCGTGTGTAGTCAGGAAACCAATTGCTTCCTCATGTGAAAGTCACAGAGACTAAATACTGATCACTAATGAGACAAGAGGAAGACACCTGTGGACAATTAAGAAGAGAATCAGGTGAGGAACAGGTGACATCCTCACACTCGAGGCTCAATGAGATTAACCTACCTAAATAAAGGTTGAATGATGTCATATAAAACAAGGTAAAATATTAAAAACTAACATATTTACTTTGATATTTCTATTGACATTATCAAATGTTTAAAATCCCTTAAAGAAATCAAAATCAATAGCTTCAGATCTTTTTGCAAAGTGTTCCATGAAATAACAGTAATAGAAAAATAACAGTGCATGTGATCTCATGCCATATTGTCAGATCTTGTGCAAAACGTCAGTGCTAGAAGTTTGTGTAATAATTGCTTTCAGCTTCTACATCAAGCTTTAGCACATCTGTAAATTTCACTACCGGTACATTAGAGCCATTTGAGTAACACCTTTCATTACCGATTTTAAACAAGATAATATGTGTTAAAGTTAACACGGGAAGAATGAACTCAGAAGACTTGTGTCTTGAGAAAAATGTCTATTTTCCTTATTAACTATTCTCTCTAAAGGAAAATCCTATTTTGTTCACTCACTCATGGTATTGTTTATTCGACTAACAGTGGGCTGGCCTCTGCAAAAGGAAATTGAGTTATCCCATGGACAGATACAAGCAGAAGGAAGCCATAGAAATGAACACAAAATATGTATTTGAATGCTATAAAACATTTACAGGTAAAAAAATAATTATACTGAAATCTAACAACCAATCTATGTCCAGATAAAAACTCCATTAGGGCCCGATCCAGACTGCTATTCATAATCTGTATTCTCTATATTCATAGTCATTGTAACACCAGATTGTGTCACTAGGTGTGTGAATGCTGCAGCATCACATTATTCCTCATACACACATGCATATATCAGCAAAATGATTTTAAAGGTTGTCTGCTGAAAATCCTTCAGTTCTCTGTTGTTACTGTGCTGTAGGTGGATGAGATAACAGTCCAACAACAAAGACCTACAGTTTTTCTAATTATAAATGACAGGCTCATTTCCCTTGTGTCTTTTTTCTCCCAGTGGCCATGCTGGAAAATGAGGCATTCTTAGCACAAATAACCTTTGCCATCTTGCATAAAACAAAAGCTAAATGATGCACACAGTGAGACTGTGCTGATTGTAGTTGCATTGTTTTCTGAAGCAGACATGGGACTGTATGTTGTGGATATATAACTGCATTTACTGATTGGACGCCTCTCACACTTAGAGCTCAATATAATTGATTTCCTTCTCAAGATTAGCAATAGCTGAAGTGTTTTTTTAGGTATGGCAGCACCAGCATCTGCTGAAACTAATGAAAAGGACTTGAATCTACGATGGTGTTCAAATTATGTGTTTAGACACAACTTTAGCAAGTTTTTCTGTTACCTATTAGCTAATTTTCAGCTTTGCTTAGACAGACAGACAGACAGACAGACAGACAGACAGACAGACAGACAGACAGACAGACAGACAGACAGACAGACAGACAGACAGACAGACAGACAGACAGACAGACAGACAGACAGACAGACAGACAGACAGACAGACAGACAGAGACACAAATGACTGCTACATTTTTGTTGTGGTGAATGAAAAAATAGACCCAGAATACAGGCGGACATGAGTTCCAAAAGTTTTATTTTTAATTTTTAACTAAATTTCAAAAAGCTGATGTTGCAACCAAAAACTTATTTACAAAAAATGCAAATGAAAACCACAAGAAAGATATAGAAAATCACAAGATTATTATCATCAAACCTTTATTTTACCAGGAAAAAAATCCATGGAGATTATTAATCACTTTTACAAGGATGCCCTGAATATTCAGATACAGTTGAGAGAGACTAACAATCTGTGGTGTGAAGCTGGAGAGAATGAGCTCAAACGGTCTTCTCTTCAGGGTGCTTCTGGACAAGATGGCCGCCCCGGACCTCCTGGCCCCTCCGGATCCAGAGGACAGCCTGGTGTCATGGGATTCCCAGGACCCAAGGGAGCCTCTGTGAGTTCACGAAAGTTCCTTTTTTAACGAACTTTGCTTGAGCTCTGCATGAACGCAGATAAAGTGTAAGTGTTTTTGTTTTGACAGGGTGAGGGTGGTAAGCCTGGTGAGAGAGGACCTTCTGGTAATTCTGGCTCTGTTGTAAGTAAATATGTAAAACTACATCTCCTAGTTTGGCTTTAAACCCAAATTATAAACAACAATAATAAT
>JBBPBX010090931.1:0-14026 GCA_038048925.1 Garcialebias charrua
CTTCTTACTTTCTCTGGTGATGGACTGACTAACCGATGAGGTCAGGCAGGAATCCCCATGGACTATAATGTTTGCAGATGACATTGTGATCTGTGGTGAGAACAAGAAACAGGTAGAAGAGAACTTGGAGAGGTGGAGGTATGCACGTGAAAGAAGAGGAATGAAAGTCAGCCGTAGTAACACAGTACAGTACATGTGTGTGAATGAGAAGGAGGCAGGTGGAACAGTGAGGCTACAAGGATCAGAGGTCACAAAGGTGCAGGACTTCAAGTACCAGTAATTAAGAGGTCGACTATCCATGAAAATAGGGACTGTGGTAAAGAGGTGAAGAAGAGAGTCCAGGCAGGATGGAGTGGACGGAGAAAAGTGTCAGGGGCGATTTGTGACAAAAGGGTGTCAACAAAGGTCAAAGGAAAAGTTTACAAGACAGTGGTGAGACCAGCTATATTGTATGGAGATAGAGACATGGACAAAAAGACAGGAAAAAATGGTAAAAGTACTGTACTTATATAGCGCCTTTCTGTCTTATCAAGATTTACCCATTCATACAGAACTCTACTATATCTATACAAAGATTAATCAGTACTCTTTAGATCACATTCATACACCAATGGGACAGACACCCATTGGAGGCAATGAGGGGTTCAGTGTCTTGCCCAGGGACACTTCAACATGTGACTGCTGGTGGAACCGAACCCCCAACTCTCCCTTTGAAGGACGGCTGCTCTAACCACCCAGCCACAGCTGCCCGCACTGAAAAGAACAAAGTGGCAGAAATGAAGAGTGGATAAGATTAGGAATGAGATCATCAGAGGTACAGCACAGGTTCAACTGGGAGATAAAGTTAGAGAGGCCAGACTGAGATGGTTTGGACATGTCCAGAAGAGGGACAGTGGTTTGGACATGTCTAGAGGAGAGACAGTGGGTATACAGTATTGGTAAAAAGGATGTTAGAAATGCAACTGCCAGGAAAAAGATAAAGAGGAGATATACAGATGCAGTTAGAGAGGACATGGAGGTAGTTGGAGTGAGGACAGAGATGGAGGACTCACTGTGACAAACCCCGAAGAAGGAACAGCCAAAAGAAGAACAACAGCCCAGAGTAATTGTGGGTACTGGTAATATTTTTCCCAGAGGGCCATTTTGACTTAATCAATGATTTTGAGTGGCCCTGAACTAAGCATGAGCACAGCACCAGCATATACATCATCTGCAAATATAGACACAAAGGGATCGTCTGTCTGTGTGAAATAGGCTTATATCGAGGGATGATGTTTCTAGGCCATTTCTTGTCCCACTATATTAATTCAACCTTTATTTAAACAGACAAGTCACATTGAGCCTCGAAGACTCATTTACAAGTGAGATCTGTTGGACAGACAATAAAAGTGGTGAAAAATTACACATAGGAATTTTACCTAACACATTTTTGACCTGTGAAGGTCAAACATGTGGTAATGAAAAAAATCTCGCACACAAGCACATGATGACGCCATCATCATTACGCAGAGGGCCGGTGAGGGGGACTCAAAGGCGGTGAGCATGCCAGCCCATATTGCAGAGTTCAGATAGAATCACTCAGTTCACGGAGATCTGTGCACACTCATGGGGGGGAGCTGCCGAGGACGGAGCCAGAGTCAATTCCTGAAATGTACGCAGAGGGCCGGTGAGGGGGACTCAAAGGCGGTGAGCATGCCAGCCCATATTGCAGAGTTCAGATAGAATCACTCAGTTCACGGAGATCTGTGCACACTCATGGGGGGGAGCTGCCGAGGACGGAGCCAGAGTCAATTCCTGAAATGACAGAATGTTTATTCAGCTGGGCTTCTCTGGAAAAAAGTCTGTGGAATTCCTCAGCAGAAGGGTTGGAATGGGTGAGAGCGTCAAGTTTACTTCTCCAGGCGTGTTGCTAAGACGGCTTGTCAAGGCCAGTCAGGGAGCCAAATTTCAGATAAACACGATATTTTGAGAACATGCAGAACTTTAATGACATCTACCTTCAGTCTGTGTCGGTCCACTCGCTTCCGAAAATGTCCAAATTAAAATGACCAATGGAACAAGCCTCAGAAAATCCCAGAGATCTAATCCATTCAGCCAAAAGTCTGGATTCTCGAGACATGAACCAAGCCATCATGTAGGCAGGCAGCCTGACCAGGTCCAGATTAGCTGACGTCTTCATTGTGTGTTGATAGACCAGGAACCAGCCGACTCCAAAAAGCAGGAACCAGTTATCATAAATCCAATTAAAATATATAAAAGATCTCTAAAGCATTAAGAGAAACCTAGCTTAGCTAGCTAATGTTGTAGACAGAAAAAAGGATGGCATAGGCTACATAAAAATAAAAATCTCAGCTTTAATTTAGCTAAAAGCAGAAATTACTTTAAATGAATAGTGGCTTTGAGGTGATGATAAAAATATTATTTTTCAGAATTATCCTTTACAATTCAGTCTTTGTGATATAAGCTGAAGTCGAGGATTGTTAAAAAAAGTTAGCTTTAAAAAAAATTCAAGCCAAGAAATACATTTTTGCACATTGACATTTTGTTTTATGTACTCTAATATAATTCAAACTATTGCCTTGCTCCATAGTAAAAATAAATACATTCATATTTCAGAGCTGCTGCATGTGAAGACGATGACAAAATCAAGGTGACTTCTGAAGCTCAAGTGCATTAAAAAGGGAAGTCAGGTCTGCATGTGATTTCTGCAATGAAAAAAAAAAGTATTATGCTTTGACTGTAGTTTAGTACAAAGACATGCACGGCCTCGCTTCAGTACCAGGAACTTATTTACGTTTACGCACAGACAACCAGACTTCCCTGAAGAGAGGAACCGCAACAAAAGTAACACATACAAACCACAAGACGACATCGGGCCCCAAGCAGCCACAAACTGGTAGAAACCACGTCATGAGCCGAAGCCTCATCCAGGCTCTGTCACATGAGCAAAAATGTTGTTCACGTGTGTCGCAGCGCTGCGGTGTACATAGACCGGTCTCTTACTCTAAAGCAGGTTGTGAAGTTGCAGTTTAAGATAATGTACGTCGATACTGAAGAGAAATTCAAGCATTTAAAGAGTTTTGTTTTGTAGGCATTTGATAAGCAGCCCTTATGCAAAGAGAAAAATTAAGATGTGCAACTGTTGTTAAGTAGAATAATTTATTGCAGCTCTTTCTTTATTCCTGCTTTAGTTCATTAACAATACTTACAAGTTTAAAAGCACCAAGCATTTACAGAGCGTACAAACATTTCACATACACACTACAATCAGATGATATTGGAGGCTCGTGGCTTGCTGTGGTGGTTTCCAGACATGGCAGGAATATGATGGCGTGGTCTTAACAAGTCTTCTGACCAGCCCTAACAAACCAAGCCTCTTCAGCATGTCAGTGATCATCACTTTCATTCTGCTGTTATTTACAGTAGCAGGGTGGAAATATTGACCGACTCTTAAGAGTATTGCTCTGGATTTCTCAAACTCGTAGAGGACTGACAAGAGTCAGAAATTAAGAGTGAAACAGAATTAAGATGGCGTTTTTATGGCATGGAAATAAAGTGAGCCAAGAAGCCAAAAAGGGGAAGGATGTTAATTTATGGATTAAAGAAAGATCAGGAAATCTGAATATGAGCATGTTTTGCTCGTTAAATGCACACACGTTGTGAATTAAACAATCAAACGCTGCTGTATGGAGAGAAACATTATTGACATTCATCTCTAATCGGTTAGCTTCTAAACTTTGCTTGTCTATAGTGAGAGGTTAATGAGTTCATTCCCCAACACTGAACTCAGGTCAACATTTGGCTTCTTAATATTTAATTTAGCCCTTAATCTTTTTAATCCCTCGGTATCATGCTCATCTCATTAATAAAACGAGTTCATTCTGATGTCATATTTATCTTTAACCCACTTCCATGTATAACAAGTATAAAATTATAGAATTTAAATATTTATTTTTTTCTATTACAAACTATATTTAGCTTTCTGCTTGGTAACCTGCGTTGTTAGACTGAAAGCATTGATGAATAACATGAAGAGATGATTGAATGTGAAATTCAGTGCTTCCCAACCCTGGTCCCTGAGGAACACCACCCTGCTTGTTTTAGTTGTCCCCTTGCTCCAACACACCTGATTTGAATGAAAGGGTGATTAACAGCATTCTGCCAAACCCAAGTAATTAAACCACTGAATCAGGTGTGTTGGAGCAGACAAACAACTAAAACATGCAGGATGGTGTTCCTCAAGGACCAGTGTTGGGAACCACTGGGTTAAATAATGTACGAGCCCTGTGCTACCTACAGCAGCCGCATTTCATTTGTCTTGTTCGTGACACTAACAAATGTTGATTCACCTTTATGAATGAGCAGATTATCGTTGTTGCTTTGAGCTAGGAAGTTTGAACGAATGCCAGTGATGAGTAAAGAACTAAATAAAATAAATAGGTCAAAGTTCTTGTAGTTGCTGTTGCATAAATAATCATCTCACCCGCCTCAGGTAACAATCACATTTAAAAAGCTGCCTTCACACACACCAGCGTGTGCTCCAAACAGTAAATTCAAATGTCTGGCAGCGGTGGAAGAGTTACAATAAATTGGGTATGAGCTCATAACAGAAGACTTTGTCACGAGTTAAGAAATTATGATGAATTTACATGTGGGTTAAAAAAAAAATTTAATCTCATAGGAACACACAAGAACCCCCATGGCGACAACTGCTCACAGATGAGATGTATAACAGTGACACGACGAGTTTTCTGTGAACGTCGTGTTGGTTTGAACAAAGCAGGGACTGTGTGATCAAACAGTTGCAGCATCAGCATGTACGTGTGCTGGAGTTGATTTATACACAATCAGATCGAGTGCAAGTCTTTGCTGGTTGACGTTTGTGTGATAGAAACGTGACTCGACACTGAAGCGTCAGAAAAGATGATGTGCTTGGAGTTCTACTGGAATTTGTCCATTGTTTTCTGAGTAGAAAGTGACTTTCTTCATGTGCAAACACAGATGATGAGATGCCTTAAGACTACATCACACACTGCCTATCAAAATATACAGCAGCTGAACAGGACGGGTTAGACCTGCACTGTGTGTGTGTGTGTATAAATAATTTTGTGCAGGTTCTTTAATCCAGCTCAGGTGAATCGGGTGTTTCAGTGCGTATCTCTGCGTCTTCGCTCTTCTCCAAGGACTCTGTCGCCGTCATGCTGTCGACAAGAGCATCCTCACCCTGTGGCTTGTCTGCTGCCTCTGAAGCTTCATCAGTGGGTGTGACCGTCTCATTCGTTTCAGTGGTTTCATCTTGTACGGTCGTATCCGTTTCATTCGTTGGTGACCCATCGTCCTCGTCTGTTTTTCTGAAACCATCCTCCTCCTCTGCGATGGAGGCGTTCGGTCTTTGAAGGGAGTAAGGGAGGGGATGCAGGTGGGGCGAGTCCGCAGGAGGCAACAGCGTGAGCGACTCTACGCTCAGGGCGTCTGCGTTGCTGTCCGAGAGGAGGGAGATTGTGGGCTGGGAGGCCGGAGTGAGGCTCGGCGCCAGGGGCGCAGGAGCTGAGGAAACTCGCGTTACTTCTTCACCGTCTCCACCTGAAGAGGAAGATGGGGTGCGCTCCAAAAACGCAGCGTCATCTGTGGGCAGGAACAACACAGTTGAACAAAGTAAGGAGAACTATCTGGCAACAACAGAAACCTGACTTGAAAGATTTGGCGACACGTCTTTCAGAAAGATCATGTAGGTTAAATGACAGTCCACATTGTGACGCCAGGTCAAACATTTCCACTGACACAGCTCTCCAACTCGTGTGCCTTCATGTGGGAAGTGTTTCTGATTAGTAGTGTGGAGGTAGAAAAACCTCCTCTCTCAATGTCGGGCAGATCATCAGCTGTTTTCACTGCAGCAAAGAGTTTTCTTGAATTGCAAAACAAATTTGATCTTAAATTTATAAAATTCACTCATTTGTCTCACTTTGTTGATCATATTATTTACAGCTAAACTAAGTACCGGTATAACCCTTTGAAGCTTTATGAAATTATAATTTTTAATAACTGAGAAAACCTTAAAACCCAAAGATGTACCATACCAGCCCTCAGTTGGGTGTTGTGCTTCAAGTTAAGGAACCAGCCTGTCGAGTGCGCTGAAAGGCACAATGGCTTCACGTATATTCTCACATAAACCACAGAGACATCTATAAGATATCACAACAACTGTTTGTGCTGTGAATCAGCACTGTGAATTATTGTGGCTTTGGTGGTTTGTATACGTGCACCACAGAAACACCCGGCACGTGTACACAAGGCAAGTACTTCAATTTGAGCTCAAATACACTTATGAGCTGCAAGAGAGCGTATTTGTTATTGTTAATGACATCCTTATCAAGGAATATCTTCCTGATGTGGAATCTGCTTTTCTAAAATCGTTGGCGTATATTATGCTAACAATGTCCAAAGCATTAGTTCAGTGTGTGTCTAAATCTTTAGCTGTGAGTGTGTGTGTTTTACCTGCAGGGCTCTGAGCTGAAATAGTGCTTGCAGTTACAGAGTCACATCTCCCCGTGCTTCCACTCCCACTGGAGGTGGGTGATGGGGAGGAGAGGGGTGAGGGACTGTGTTGTGGCACACAGTGGGCCACTGCGAAACCTGCCGACGGTGCAACATGTGAACAAAGACACACACACGCTCAGATTAGATGTGCCATCACTGCTAGCATGTTCTTTGACTTTCTAATATGAAGGGAGAACCCATGTGGGCGTTGTGCTCTGCCAGGGAGACAACGTGTCCTCGCAGCGCTCAATGTCATTGAAGCACGTCACATTCACCGTCAACAATGGGAGGCTCCATGAGTGCAGCTCTGTGGAGTGGGTCTTGGGTTCAATTCTTAAAGGGGACCACAGATGCAAAATTCACTTTTTAATGTTTTTTTTTTTACTCAACTTTGGATATGTACTTCTTAAAAAAACAGTCCTAGTGCCAAAAAAATGCACCCAGTGGTATATTTACTCTAAGTATATTTGTTTTTCAATAATATAAATGTCTCGTTTTCAAATCCTGCAGCTTGTGACGTCACAAGCCGTAGGACAACCCACCCCAACCTGAGTCCAGCCCCTCACCTAGCAACCCCTGGTGAGGCTCCACCCACTTCAGTATAAAAGACGTCACGGTTGTTTTTCCTGAGTTCATCTCAGAGTTCGATGTTTCGTTGTTGTTAAAATGCAGTACCGCTAATAACTAATTATCTATCAGTAAAAACTTATTTACGGGCTCTTAAATCAACCGGACGACTGCTCACGGACCATATCCGGTCCGCGCCGGATGTGGTCCGTCAAAAAAAAAGCGGTGCTCGCACTAAGCAGTTAGCAGCCAGTGTGTTACTCTGCAGCCTTATTGCTTGTTTTCAAAGAGTCAAACGAAGAGTTTTTAACATGGAGGGTGAACTTATGGATGTTTCTCAGCGGCCTACGCGACGCGTCAGCGCCTCATTTGCCCTGCCCAAAATGGCGTCTGCCTCTGGGTCTGACTCAGGGTCCCCTTTGGAGGGCGGAGTTAATGTAAACAGATTTTTGAAGGGCGTGGCCTTATCATAAACAGCCCGTTCAGAACGGAAGTCAGAAAAGGCACAACTAGAAAGGGGATATTTTATTATCTAAGAATTATTTTGTGCATTAAATTGAATGAACATGGTCTGGATAGCCCACAGACATACCATAAAAATTTATAAAACCAATATTTGGTCCCTTTAAAGACGGTGAATGGACTGTACTTATAGAACACCTTTTTATCATTGATACTCAAAAGTTTGCCCTTATTTACCCATTCATACAGCACTCTACTAGATCTCTAATGAGAGCTTTAGATCACATTCATACAGCACTCTACAAGATCTCTAATCAGAGCTTTAGATCACATTCATACAGCACTCTACTAGATCTCTAATGAGAGCTTTAGATCACATTCATACAGCATTATACTAGATCTCTAATCAGTGCTTTAGATCACATTCATACAGCATTATACTAGATCTCTAATCAGTGCTTTAGATCACATTCATACAGCACTCTACAAGATCTCTAATCAGAGCTTTAGATCACATTCATACAGCACTCTACTAGATCTCTAATGAGAGCTTTAGATCACATTCATACAGCACTATACTAGATCTCTAATCAGAGCTTTAGATCACATTCATACAGCACTCTACTAGATCTCTAATCAGAGCTTTAGATCACATTCATACAGCACTCTACTAGATCTCTAATGAGAGCTTTAGATCACATTCATACAGCACTCTACTAGATCTCTAATCAGAGCTTTAGATCACATTCATACAGCACTCTACTAGATCTCTAATGAGAGCTTTAGATCACATTCATACAGCACTCTACTAGATCTCTAATGAGAGCTTTAGATCACATTCATACAGCACTCTACTAGATCTCTAATCAGAGCTTTAGATCACATTCATACAGCACTCTACTAGATCTCTAATGAGAGCTTTAGATCACATTCATACAGCACTATACTAGATCTCTAATGAGAGCTTTAGATCACATTCATACAGCATTATACTAGATCTCTAATGAGAGCTTTAGATCACATTCATACAGCACTCTACTAGATCTCTAATCAGAGCTTTAGATCACATTCATACAGCACTCTACTAGATCTCTAATCAGAGCTTTAGATCACATTCATACAGCACTATACTAGATCTCTAATCAGTGCTTTAGATCACATTCATACAGCACTATACTAGATCTCTAATCAGTGCTTTAGATCACATTCATACAGCATTATACTAGATCTCTAATCAGAACTTTAGATCACATTCATACAGCATTATACTAGATCTCTAATCAGTGCTTTAGATCACATTCATACAGCATTATACTAGATCTCTAATCAGAACTTTAGATCACATTCATACAGCATTATACTAGATCTCTAATCAGTGCTTTAGATCACATTCATACAGCATTATACTAGATCTCTAATCAGTGCTTTAGATCACATTCATACAGCATTATACTAGATCTCTAATCAGAACTTTAGATCACATTCATACAGCATTATACTAGATCTCTAATCAGTGCTTTAGATCACATTCATACAGCATTATACTAGATCTCTAATCAGAACTTTAGATCACATTCATACAGCATTATACTAGATCTCTAATCAGTGCTTTAGATCACATTCATACAGCATTATACTAGATCTCTAATCAGTGCTTTAGATCACATTCATACAGCATTATACTAGATCTCTAATCAGAGCTTTAGATCACATTCATACAGCATTATACTAGATCTCTAATCAGTGCTTTAGATCACATTCATACAGCATTATACTAGATCTCTAATCAGTGCTTTAGATCACATTCATACAGCATTATACTAGATCTCTAATCAGTGCTTTAGATCACATTCATAC
Source organism: Garcialebias charrua (assembly GCA_038048925.1). Taxonomy (NCBI): domain Eukaryota; kingdom Metazoa; phylum Chordata; class Actinopteri; order Cyprinodontiformes; family Rivulidae; genus Garcialebias; species Garcialebias charrua. Next base: position 9,424 of record JBBPBX010090931.1, read on the forward strand.
AGCATTATACTAGATCTCTAATCAGTGCTTTAGATCACATTCATACAGCATTATACTAGATCTCTAATCAGTGCTTTAGATCACATTCATACAGCATTATACTAGATCTCTAATCAGAGCTTTAGATCACATTCATACAGCATTATACTAGATCTCTAATCAGTGCTTTAGATCACATTCATACAGCATTATACTAGATCTCTAATCAGAGCTTTAGATCACATTCATACAGCATTATACTAGATCTCTAATCAGTGCTTTAGATCACATTCATACAGCACTATACTAGATCTCTAATCAGTGCTTTAGATCACATTCATACAGCATTATACTAGATCTCTAATCAGTGCTTTAGATCACATTCATACAGCACTATACTAGATCTCTAATCAGAGCTTTAGATCACATTCATACAGCATTATACTAGATCTCTAATCAGTGCTTTAGATCACATTCATACAGCTCTCTACTAGATCTCTAATCAGAACTTTAGATCACATTCATACAGCATTATACTAGATCTCTAATCAGTGCTTTAGATCACATTCATACAGCTCTCTACTAGATCTCTAATCAGAGCTTTAGATCACATTCATACAGCATTATACTAGATCTCTAATCAGAGCTTTAGATCACATTCATACAGCATTATACTAGATCTCTAATCAGTGCTTTAGATCACATTCATACAGCTCTCTACTAGATCTCTAATCAGAACTTTAGATCACATTCATACAGCACTCTACTAGATCTCTAATCAGAGCTTTAGATCACATTCATACAGCTCTCTACTAGATCTCTAATCAGTGCTTTAGATCACATTCATACAGCTCTCTACTAGATCTCTAATCAGTGCTTTAGATCACATTCATACAGCTCTCTACTAGATCTCTAATCAGAGCTTTAGATCACATTCATACAGCTCTCTACTAGATCTCTAATCAGAGCTTTAGATCACATTCATACAGCTCTCTACTAGATCTCTAATCAGAGCTTTACACATTCATACACCGATGGGACACACATCAGAGGCAATGGGGCGGTTCAGTGTCCTGCCCAGGGACACTTCAACATATGACTACTGGTAGAATCGAACCCTCAACCCTCCCACTGGAGGACAACTGCTCTAACCACTCAGCCACAGTCGCCCCAAAGGTTCAGAAGAACTCGACGCATACGGCAGCTCAGTTTACTTTGTGCTGGACATATTTAAGGTAGAGCACATCATAACCAGTCAAACAGTTGAGTTTCTTCTATTTAGTAATTAATTATTAACCTGCATGTTTTTGTTCTGTGGGAGGAAACCGGAGCACCTGGAGAAAACCCATGCAAACATGAGAACATGTAAACTCCACACAGAAAGACCCCAGGTCCAAACCAGGGATTGAACCCAGGACCTTCTTGCTCTGAGGAAACAGTGCCAACCACTGCGCTGTTGTGCTGCGTTGCTAATTTATTTATTTCTTATCTATCTAGTTATTAGCAGATTTAATAGTGTGAGTGCTGAAAAGATTTCCAGTCTGCTCAGACAATCAAAGGGTGTCTATGTTTGGACATTTAAAGCCTTAGCTGTAAGACCTGAAGTGGGCCCTGGTGGTCCAAAAACAACCCTTTGCCTGTCTAATGAAAAAGGTGTTGCCCTGTAAATGAGATTTATCTCAAAATTTCTGTTAGCTAAATCTTAACAACTGCAGTTTGTAAATGCATTCATACAGAAGCACTTAAAAAAAACATTAGCTAGACACCAAATACCATTTTCAATGTTTCTTCCTAAAAATAAAAAAAAACTGATTCGACTGCACCAGATGGGACTACAGAATATGTGACCCTACAAACTAAACTCTACATAAGTTTTTCATTCATTCAACCTTTATTTATACAGGCTAGCCTCGTTGAGTCACAGGGACTCATTTACAAGAGGGACCTGTCTCACTCACACCAAACAACCATCCACTCTCACACTCACAAAGTAAAAACACAGAGCACTTTTTAGCTGCAGTCTGAGGTGATGCATTTCTACACAAACACCTGCAGGTTGGAACAAGACCGTCACTGTCAAGATCAAATCATAGATTTGTTTTCAATAATCTGTTAAATTCGTCGCTGGTCTGGGTTTAAAAGAGGGAACTGTGACATGTTTTGACGCTCTGCGCATCAGGAGTACTGAATGAACGCTGTATGACTCGGTTTGTCACCTGGTACTTTGTCAACAGAAGCAAACATAGATCTGTTTGCCGTGGGGTCGTTGGACGCTCGTCTCGACTGCTCGTAGAACCGGAACGGTAGACCACTGGGTGATGCGTTTGCTGTCTGACCGAAACCCAACACCTCTGTTGCACTGGGCTGCACCGGCAGGTCCAACAGAGCTGTATAAACAAGACAGAAGCATAAACATGTGAAGATAGCACACAAAATGACATAATTCAGTAATTTGGTTGAATTTTCATTAGATCTGTGGATAAGAAGTGATTGATCACGTTGTGAAGGAAACATTTAAAGGGGACCACATATTCAAAATTCACTTTTTAATGTTTTTTTTACTCAACTTTGGGTATTTACTCCATAAAAAAACAGTCCTAAGGCCAAAAAAATGCACCCAGTGGTTTATTTACTCTAAGTAGATTTATTTAACTGTGATAAGATAGGTTTCGTTTTGAAATCATCGCGCCTGTTACGTCACAGGCGCGAGGACAACCCACCTCGAACCTGAGTCCAGCCCCCTCACCTAGCAACCCCTGGTGCGGCTCAACCCACTCCAGTATAAAAGAGTTGACGGTTGTTTTTCCTGATTTCATGGCTAAAAATGTCACAGAGTCTAGCCAGCTAACTCTCTGACCCTCGTGGCGCAGATAATGGATTTAAAATTGATAGTTTTCAGATGGGAACAGATGCGCATGTTTCTGTGTGTGTGTGTGTGTGTGTTGGTTTATGTGTCATTAGCAGGACAGACTACTTAACGCAACCAAACCCGTGTGTGCGCGTGTGTGTGTGTCCTCACATACAGGTTCAGCCTGAGCCAAGATCACTTGGAGCTCCTATTTAATTCCATCAGAGCGTCAGGTAGTGTTGATAAAAAGAAAGCCCGCTGTGAGTGTGTGTGTGTGCCGGCCCGCACGTGCTCCTCGGAGGGACACAGATAAAAAAGCCCCCGCTGTGCTGCTGTGCTTGTGTGTGTGTGTGCTTTGCTCCCCTACAGCTGCGCCACAGGCAGAAGGAGGGAGAGTCAGAGGGAGGGAGAGTCAGAAGGAGGCAAAAGAAACGTGCAGTGAGTTCAGACTTCCTCGTCTGCCTTTGGAGGGCGGAGTTAATGTGAGCAGATCTTTGAAGGGCGTGCCACAAGACCTCCTCATCATAAACCGGTCGTTCAAAACGAAAGTTAAAAATGGCAGAATTAAAAAGGGTATAATTGATTATCTAAGAATTATTTTGTGTATTAAATTGAATGAACACTGTTTTTTAACCCCAAAGAAATACCATAAAAATTTTAAAAAGCAATATGTGGTCCCCTTTAAAGCTGTCATGTGACTTCAGCGGCTAATTACACATGCACATCCTCCTCTATTTGCTGAAGCAGCGAGTCTGTTTTTCTGTATTTCTAAAGAATTAATTCACATCGAGGAGGAAGTGCAGACCATTGATGGGTGAAGTCATCAGTTTTTACAAAACAATATGTTTTTTAAATGATTTTAGTATGCAGGTAAATGTCCTTGTTTGTGTTCAAACCAGGCTCAGGATGTAGGGTCAATAATAAAATATTAAAAAGCATCTCAAAGACAATGAAGGTGGAAACATTTTATTATCTGCTTTTACTTCTCTAATAATTATCATTAATGATGGAAGTCCAGCAAGAAGCAAGGGAGGGAAAAGTGATTTAAAATAAAGAAGTCACATTTTAGAATTAGCAGAAAGATATTTTCTGGTAAAAAAATGTACCATATTTTCCGGTATATAGGTCGCACCTTTTTATGGGTTTTTTCAAGGCCTGCGACCTATCCTCAGGTGCGACCTATATATGGCTTGTTATCACTTTCGGTGAAACAAATTTTTAAATCCAGCTCATTTCACAATTACGTTCATTTATTAAGGAAAAGTTCAGCTCAGACATATATTTGCTATAATTTTTATCAAACAAATAATTGTTTTTAAGTGTTAATCTTCTTAAAAGCCTTGCTGTGCGCTCCTGTGGCAGACATTTGCAGCAGAGCTAAACGTAGGTGCGACCTATACACCAGTGCGACCTATCTAGGGATTTTTCCAATCTATTGGTGATAATTGGACAATGCGACCTATACACCGGTGCGACCTATACACCAGAAAATACTGTAATTTAGGGAAATGAGACACCCATGTTCTTAAGAAATTAACTTTGATTTGTGATAGTAAATAAAAAACATTTAGATTAGATGTTATGAGCACGCTGAATCCAAGTTTCTGTGAAGCCTGCTGACGCACAGTGAAAACAGTTTCATCTACTGATAGCTTTTTATTGACAGAAGCATCATTTTCTGCAAAAAGTGTAATTTTTGCATTTTATTTTTTTACCTGCAATCCTCTGCATCTTCATGCGTCGGGCCTGAATGCGACCTTTGGCCAGTCGCTGCTT
>JBBPBX010090932.1:0-11221 GCA_038048925.1 Garcialebias charrua
CATATATATACATATATATATACATATATATATACATACATATATACATATACACACATATATACATACATACATATATATATATATATATATATATATATGCACTTAAAAGGCTCCAATTAATTAAGAACTTTATTTGTTTTATAAATTTAATAGACCATCTATAATGTCCATATTTTTAACACAATTTCCAGTTTACTGTACACTGTACTATAAAAAAGAGAAGAAAATGTCCTTACTTTTATGGAAGGGGTGTTGCAAGGGAGGGAGAAAGGCTTATTGGGAGGGAGTTGCAGAAGTTGCAGGTGAGTGAGGAAGGGCAGGTGAGTCCAAAATGGCAGCTGAGGTGGAGGGGCAAGTGATGCAGAAGGTGATGTTGATACTGGTGCAGGTGAGTGAGGAGGGGCAAGTGAGTCCAAAATGGCAGCTGAGGTGAAGGGGCAAGTGATGCAGAAGGTGATGTTGATGCTGGTGCAGGTGAGTGAGGAGGGGCAGGTGAGTCCAAAATGGCAGCCGAGGTGGAAGGGCAAGTGATGCAGAAGGTGATGTTGATACTGGTGCAAGTGAGTGAGGAGGGGCAGGTGAGTCCAGAAAGGCATCTGAGGTGTAGGGTACTGGTGATGCAGAAGGTGCTGGTGAGTGAAGAGAGACAAGCGAGTCAGGAGAGGCAGCCGAGTTATATAAAAAAGAAACAAAACAATAAAATAAAATGTCGTTACCTTTATGGAGGGGCAGATGATGCAGAAGGTGCTGGTGAGTGAAGAAGGACAGGTGAGTCAGGAGAGGCAGCAGAGTTATATAAAAATGAAATAAAATAAAAAGAAAATGTCTTTACCTTTATGGAGGAGCAGGTGATGCAGAAGGTGCTGGTGAGTGAAGAAGGACAGGTGAGTCAGGAGAGGCAGCTGAGTTATATAAAAAAGAAATTAAAAAAAGAAAATGTCTTTACCTTTATAGAGCAGGTGATGCAGAAGTGCTGGTGGGCAGCATGGTGGCACAACTGGTAGAGCTGCTGCCTCTCAGCGAGAAGGTTGCCGGTTCAAATCCCGGTCCGGGGCCTTTCTGGGTGGAGTTTGCATGTTCTCCCCGTGCATGCGTGGGTTTCCTCCGGGTACTCCGGTTTCCTCCCACAGACCAAAAAACATGCTTGTTAGGCTGATTGGTGACTCTAAATTGACCCTAGGTGTGAGTGTGAGAGTGGATGGTTGTTTGGTGTGAGTGAGACAGGTCCCTCTTGTAAATGAGTCCCTGTGACTCAACGAGGCTAGCCTGTATAAATAAAGGATGAATGAATGGTGATTCTGGTACTGTGGGTGAAGAGGGACATGCGAGTCAGGAGAGGCAGCCGAGTTATATAAAAAAGAAAAAAAAAAAAAGAAAAGAAAATGTCGTTACCTTTATGGAGGAGCAGGTGATGCAGAAGGTGCTGCTACAGGTGAGTGAGGAGGGGCAGGCGAGTCCAGAAAGGCAGCCGAGGTGGGGCTCCCAGATCTGCTATACTCTTGGGCACGCGCCCAGCCTGAGCAAAGACGAACGCTTGATAAATTACTGTCAAATTCAGAATACAGTTTAATGTGTAATATAATCTTAATTTAATCTTTAATCTAAATAAATGGCATTCTTTACAATAAATAAACTATACTAACAATAATAAAAATCGTAATAAATACAATAACAGTCAGAACCAGAACAATAAGCAGCAATAGACAGTTTACAATCTAACTAATCAAAAAAGGCGTTCAATACAGGATCAACTGGACTTTATTTTATTTATTTCTGCAACAAATAAAGTCCAGTTGATCCTGTATCGAACGCCTTTTTTGATTTTATCATGTCCTGGACGACTGAGAATCTTCACCAGCAAATCTAACTACGTAATATTAAGTTTTTGTCCAAAAAGACCAACTTGTCCACATTTTCTGCTAAAAGCACAGATCTAGTTGCAGTGAATATCTCCAGTGGTGGAGAAAATCATCTCAATAACAACAGTAGCAGCAGTGTGGCTGTATTTTTCTTCATTACTCACAACAAGCTCTTCTTGGACCTGCTCCCACCTGTCCCTGGAAAAGTTCAGAGTTCAGTCATCACAGACTTCTTTGCTGCAGGTGATCTGGCAAATTTCCTTGAAGCGGAAGAAGTCAACTGCTATCTCTGTCCCAGACTGGAATTAAAACACAAAGAGGTAAAAAAAAAAAAAAGTTAATAAGATTCTAATTTTAAGTTAAAAAGATTAGAACTTCTTTCGGCTTTTCCCTTTTCAGGGGTCGCCACAGCGAGTCATCTTCTTCCACATCACTCTGTCCTCTGCATCCCCTTAAGCTTTTTCTTGGCTTATTTAAAATAAAGAAAATGCAATATTGGAAAGGATTAAAAAAACAAGCTAAAACATTTAGTGAGAGCAGTATAAAAATAACTTTACATTTACATCAACTGTACAGCTGCAATAATTTAGTGAATGATTAGTTGCCAATTGTTAAGCACCTATTTTAATTGTTTTGAGACATTATTTTAGATGAAAGCATCATATGTTCAGATTCTAGTCTCCAACAGTTTCTGGTTTTATTTCTGAAAAAGTAAATACTGAGCCACTAATCAATTAATGCAGAAAATAAACCAATATTAAAATCAAATTAAAAATAGTTGCTGCATTAAAGGTCAAATCAATGAGTACCGTACTTTCTGTTTTTTGATTAATACTAGAGTACAGCAAGAGATCAACAACTTCAATCAAAAGACAATGTTTTAACTGTTTCATAACATTTGACATTGAAAAGTAAAACGTGTTACATTAACCATAAAACCAGTTCTAAATGGGCACAACTTACAATAGTTTCTCTTTAACATTAAACAAGGACACTGGTCCATTTGTGTATTTGGTCATATGGGCTAAACACCTACAGAGCAGCTTTTAAAGAATCATTTTGAAACAAAAAAACAAACAAGCTTTGAACTCCAGGGGAGATGCATTAAATACAACTCTTCATCAAGTCATTCTTGAGAGTTTGTAACCTGGCCGACAGTTTACCATCTTCTAGACCAGGTAAAATCTTCTGAACACATTCAAAAGTGTTTGTAAGTGCTTTGAGATACCTGAGGTGAGCCCAAACAGCAGGAAGGCATCCACACATCTGGGACAGCTGACAATGATGTCACTTTCAGTGAACATTCCAACTTTCACAGGCTGGTAACAAAGTTCATGCTCGTAGTGAACTGGATTTGTTCATGGTCACTTGTATCATGGTCACTGGTGATGGTAACAAGGGCCACAGCAGCATCTCCATCAGCTCTGGCTCATCCTAAAAAGAATGAAAGAGATTATCAGAATCAAATGCTTTATAACAGTTTGACTTTATTATTTAATGTCCTTTTCTAATAGTTTTATTTCAGTAAATCCATTCAAACAGTGAAACTTGTATATTATATTAATTCATTACACACAGACTGATATAGTTCAAGTGTTTATTTCTTTTAATGTTGATGGTTATAACTAATGAAAACCCTAAATTCAGTATCTCAGAAAATTGGGATATTACTTAAGACCACTGGGGAAAAAATAGGATTTTTAGAAATGTTGGCCAACTAAAAAGTATGAACATGAAAAGTATGAACATGAAAACTATGAGCATGAAAAGTATGGCCATTAGGCATGTAACGGTTGTAATGGATTTACCGAACCGTTTCGGTACAGCACGTTCGGTTCGGTCCACCTGCGTACCGTTTCGGTTATTTTTTTCACTCATTGAACGTTAATATATGCGCCGCGGAACAAAATTTCCTGGGCGCGTTTCAGCACGGAGCTATTATCGCGACGCACGCGCAGCATTATTAGCCATTAGCTGCTCGCTCTGGTCTCCTGTTTGTGAACGTTATGGCTTTCTTGTTAAAAGACGAGCGCACACGCAGCTTGTGTGGACATTCATGAAGACTCTGCAGCAGCTGCGTGAGTGACGCAGCTCTCTGCGCGCGCTGGAAACTACGTCATCGGAATGTGAACAGAAACATCAGCTGTTGCAGAAACACCGCTAAAAGCAGCTGCATTTAAACAACTTTTATCAGGTAATCAGAGCGGTCCAGAGCAATAACACAAACTGTATGAGTTTTTAAAGATCTGAATCTAGTCTGAATGTTTTTTATGCGCAGTTGATCCTTGCTATGAGACATCCATCACGTCAACACTTCAGTCAAAAAGTTCAGCTCTTTATGAAAAAACTCAAACTGATTGTGAACAAGTCCTGGAGCTGATTTAAGCCCTGCCCTGATGATGAGTGGGAGATTCAACCGTTCAAGAGGTAATAATAAATTCAATTTATACCGCACTTTTCATTAACATTGACATTGAAGGGGGCGGCCGTGGTGTAGTGGTAATGGTAGTCGACCCTCAATCGGAAGGTTGGAGGTTCGAATCCCGCGTCCGCCCACCATGTGTAGTTGTGTCCCTGGGCAAGACACTTAACCCAGAGTTGCTCTCGGTAGGTCTGGATGGCGCCTTGCAAGGCAGGCTACCACTACCGGTGTATGAATGTCTGAATGAATGGGTGGATGGCTGGTATTGTAAAGCGCTTTGGGGCTCCTCACAGGGGGCTGGAAAGCGCTAAATAAATAAGCTCCATTTACCATTTACCATTTATTAATAAAAATCTCAAAGTGCTACAACAATAAAACAAGTGATAAAATCAAATAAAATCAATAATGATATCAACTAAGATTAAAGACAGAATCATGTGGAGGCAGAATAGGCCTGCTTAAAAAATAAATAAATAAATAATTAAAACAAGTGATAAAATAAGGGCTGAACGATTTTGGAAAATAATCTAATTGCGATTATTTTTCTATAAATTGCGATTGCGATTTAAAATGCGATTATTTTTACTGGTTCTGTATTAATTCATATCACTAACGACACAACTGTTTTTTTTTATCAGATAATTAATGCGCTTTTTCACGCAGAACGTTAGCTTGCTGAGCTAGCTGCTAACCGGGCACCGTCAAAACAGACCCGGCGGTCACATGACCAGCTCGCGCTCAGTCTCGGTGTCTCAGCGTCTAAGCTCAGATACACGTTTAAATGAGCTAACTTACCTGAATTTATAACTTTTATGACTTCTGTCGAGCCTGAAGCAACAGTGTTGGAGCACAGTCTCCTCCTCCGCCCTGCTCTGTTTTGCTCGCTCAGCTGAGCTCCTGCTGCTCGGCGCGGCCACTACTAAGTCACGTGACCAGCTCGCGGTCTCTGTGTTTCAGCCTCTAAGCTCAGATTCACGTTTACACAAGCTAACTTACCTGAATTTATAACTTTTATGACTTCTGTCGAGCCTGAAGCAACAGTGTTGGAGCGCAGTCTCCTCCTTGCTCCATTCAGAGCTGCGCGCAGCCAGAGCGGTTCACTACCAAGTCACGTGACCAGTCAAATCGCAGCCCGTGCGATTAGAGAATCGCGTTTTAACATATCGCGAGATAATCGCAAATGTGATTAATCGTTCACCCCTAGATAAAATCAAGTAAAATCAATAATACTATCAACCAAGATCAAAGATAAAATCATGTGGAGGCAGAATAGGCTTGCTTAAAAAGAAAAGTCTTTAAACCGCTTTTAAAGTCAACCAGTGACTGTGGAGCTCTCAGGTAGTCAGGGAGGGAGTTCCATAGGCGGGGGGCAGCCACACAGAATGCCCGGTCTCCCATGGTCCTTAATTTGGTTAGTGGAATGTGAAGTAGATTACTGTTCTGTGATCGTAGAGACCGGGTGGATGAATATGGTGCAAGAATGTCCTTTAGATAGTCAGGTGAAGTTCCGTGTAAGCATTGATGTGTAATGAGAGCAGTTTTGTACTGAATTCTGTAGGTGACAGGAAGCCAATGGAGGTTATGGAGAATGGGTGTAATATGTTCAAATTTACAAACTCTCAATAAAATCCTTGCTGCACTGTTTTGAATATATTGAAGCTTCTGAAGATTTTTGCCAGGGATTCCAATAAGGTATTGTTCTTTTATTATAATTATTATTTATAATTTATTATTATTTAAAATCATAATCTTATTAACTTTTTTTTTTTTACCTCTGTTTTATTTCCAGTATTTCCAGTTACAGAGGTAGCATGTCTCTTCCACTTCAGGGAAATCCACCAGAGATCACCTGCTGCAGCTAAGAAGTGTGTGATGACTGAACTGAACTCTGGTTGTGAGTAATGAGGACAAATACAGCCACACTGCTGCAACTGGACAAAAACTTGATTAGTTAGATTGTAAACAGTCTGTTGCTGCTTATTGTTCTGGTTCTGACTGTTATTGTATTTATTAAGATTTTTATTATTGTTAATATAGTTTATTTATTGTAGAGTGCTGTTTATTTAAAATATCATACATCCAAATGGGTCACTTTTATTTATTACTAGAATACAATACAAACATATTTTTGGCACATTTTCAAAATAAACATTTTGTAAGTCTTTATTTTGTCTTTTTTTTTTGTACCGAAAATAAACCGAAAATAAACCGAACCGAGCCCTCCTTGTAGTTGAACCGAACCGAAATGTGATTTTAGCGTATCGTTACACCCCTAATGACCATGTACAGCATCAATACTTTGTTGGGATTCCTTTTGTCTGGATTACTGCAGCAATGCGTCGTGGCATGGAGTCGATCAGTCTGTGCCACTGCTCATATGAGCCCAGATTATGGACCTTACCAAGCTCCGCCCACAGGGCCGCGTTTCATTGGCTAATGCCCATAACACGTCACAGCGCAGCTTCCACGTGCGTGGCTCCCTCACAAACAAACGCTACGGTAGTAATAAACACATGCTAATTTACAGTGTTAGCTAGCACACGTGCAGAATTTTTCTGCGTCAGGGCTTGAAAAATGCTCCTCCACCGTCAGTGGTATCTGTACAGGAGATGTCAGGTACCCTGACCGTATTTGTGGAAGTAAAATTCACTGTTTCCCTATATGTGGAACTGAATGCCTTGCTTGGATCAAAGCTTGTGCACGACCACAAAACTGAACAATTATTTCTTTCACCAGCAGAGAAGGGTTGACCTGCTTTTGAAACCTGCTAGTTAACAACACGCGGTCACGATGAGAGAAAGCCACAGTTCACTGAACGTCCTGGAAGTTGGGAAGAAACAGCTCTGCTAACGCCACATGAGCTAGCTAACACAACGAGCTCTACTGTCGATTTCACCTAAAACTGCACAAAATCGTGACACGAAGGCTGGATTTTAACTAACACACCGGACGGCTGAGCTCGTTAGCCCTCACAAAAGTCGCTGTCGGCGTGTTTAGCAGCTAAAGCAGCAACGGCTAACCAACCACTTAAGGAATGAATGGAGATTACAGTTAGCATTAGCTTTGCGACCAAGGCACACAAACTTTTGCCAACAATAGAAATCGCTGATTTCAAAAGTAACCCTCAAAACCATGAATGCCTGACTTACCCAGCCTTGCAGGACAATAGGCATCAGTGATCCTGTCCACAGCTGTAATAATGCTGAGCGTGAGCTGCTGTTTTCCTCAGCGCACACTGTTTGAGGCATCGCGTGGCTCAAACAACTTGATTACGTCCAAAAAAAAAAAACCATGAACTTGTTGGATCCCCTGTCCATTGTCATGGCTGATATTTTGTTGGAATCTGGCAGAAATGATACACTATTCGACTCAGAAATACCCTGCAGTCGACGCCATGTTTCCATTGAAACTAAGCTACGCGACGCTAAGCAGCCATGTTGAAGCTTAGGGGGCGTTTCTGGGCGGAGCTTGGTAAGGTCCATTCTTGCAGATTAAATTTTCCAACAGGACTTGGCACCTGCACACCGTGCCAAAGCTACAAGTACTTGGTTTAAGGACCATGGTATCCCTGTTCTTAATTGACCAGCAAACTCGCCTGACTGTAACTCCACAGAAAATCTATGGAGTATTGTGAAGAAGATGCGATACATCAGACCCAACAATTCAGAAGAGCTGAAGGCCACTATCAGAGCAACCTGGGCTCTCAGAACACCTGAGCAGTGACACAGACTGATGGACTCCATGCCACACCACATTGCTGCAGTAATCCAGGCAAAAAGAGCAACAACTAAGTATTGATGCTGTAAATGCTCATACTTTTCATGTTCATACTTTTAAGTTGGTCAACATTTCTAAAAATATATATATATTTTTTTATTGGTCTTAAGTAATATTCTAATTTTCTGAGATATCGAATTTAGGGTTTTCATTAGTTGTCAGTTATAATCATCAACATTAGAAGAAATAAACATTTGAAATATATCAGTCTGTGTGTAATGAATGAATATATTATACAAGTCCAGTTGATTATAAAGTCCAGTTGATCCTGTATTGAACGCCTTTTTTGATTTCATCATGTCCTGGACGACTGAGAATCTTCACCAGCATATATTATACAAGTTACACTTTTTGAAAGGAATTAATGAAATAAATCAACCTTTTCATGATACAGTATTCTAATTGTATGACCAGCACCAGTATGTCAATGAACAGTATAAATCCTGAGAAAAGACCAGTCATCAATTCAGTTTGTCACAACTTAAAGGTCCACTGACATGATTTTTTTGACTATTCATCAAATTGCTCAAAATGTATATATATTATCATTTAAATATGTTCGTTTTTGCAAACAAAATGATAAATCCCTTTAATTTTGCTTTAAAAGTGATTTTGAACTTCAAGCCGTGTTTAATCATGGGAAATCCGATTACACGCGGACGCACCATCTGTGACGTAGTATGAGGCAGAGGGCTCTGGTCTCTTTAATAGCGGACAATTTAAAACACGACAAATTTAGCAATCTATGTGAAGATTTGAGCTATTTGTCTTCATTTTGGGAAGCAGAAAATAGTTTGGATGATGAAACAAGAAACAACAGGATCTAATTTAGGTCTGATGCTGTATCAGACTTACCTTCATGTCATGCTTCATCATCAGACTGTTCAGAAGATGACTGAGCCTGCCCATAACAGTCACCAGCCAGACTGTCATGTCCAAGGTCACACTGTCATCCTACAGTCAGTCGATTTTCTGTAGTCATCCGTTATCAGTTGAAGTCGCTTCTGTACATCTGCACGAGTTCTCCGTCTTATGGTGGAGTTGGTGACGGGTGTAGTCTTTCTATTCATCTAAAAGAAAAAGTTCAGAAACAAGAAGTGAGTTGTGGAAAGGGGAACATTATTTTGTTCATATTATTACAGATTACATTACATTACATTATTATGTAATAGTGTTACACACATACCCTGATGCATGCTCAATAATCCAGGTAGAAAAATCTAAAAAAGCTAAGTCTGGTCCTCTGGACATTCAAAAAAAAAAAAAACTGTCCAGATGACCTGACTGAGAATTATTGGCTTTGGTACCTGGATTATTGAGCATGAACTTTCTTGCCATAAAATTCTCAACTGTGTCAATATTAATAGTTTTATCTTTAAACATCTTTAAAATTTACAGCATTGAAATTCATAGTTAATTAAATAAAACTTTTGGGTGTTGTTATTGATGAGAAGCTGACATGGAAATCTCATGTAAATCACTTAAGAATAAAAACAAAAGCAATTGCATTACTGTATAAAGTAAAATAGTTTTTGAATGACAAAGTTTTGTATATACAATCCCATGTATTGTATAATGTAATGATTGTTCCATATTTAATCTATTGTATTGAAGTTTGGGGAAAAGCATGCAAAACTATTACAAACCCTGTTTTTATTTTACAAAAAAAGAGCTATAAGAATTATTAAGAAGTGCTATGGTCATCCAACAAATATATTATTTAATTAATTGAAATTATTAAAAGTGTATGATTTTGTTGAACATAGTATTTTACAAGTCATGTATAAAACTCATAAAACTATTACCCCCAAATATTCAATTAAAATTTGTTGAAAAAAAAAAGAGTAAATATAACCTGAAGGGAATGTAAATGTGTAAATGTTACCTTCATTCAGAACTACAGTAGTCTGAAGGAGCCGTGTTGTAAATCAGGAAACAGGACTGTGAAGTTTACTTGATATCACCATAAGCATTTCTAAAACTATTTATATGTTTTAAAAGATGATTAAATTAAAGTTGTTGGGAATGTATAATGCAGGTGAAGGATACCTGTTTTTGTTTGTTTGTTTTTTCAGTTTGGAGATTGTTCAAGTGAAGGTTGTTGTTTGTTTGTTGTTTATTTTAATAAGGGGCAGATATTATAAGACTATTTTCTTCTTTCTGCAACTTTTCTTTCAGTGTTTTTTTTTCCTTTCTGATGAATTTGTTTTATTTTGAATAAATGAATTAACAAAACATGCAGCGCTGGAGCTGTTTGTTTCAGGGACACGTTGAATCAAACTTTATTTATTGTGCTTCATCTTCTGACTCTCATCATGTTCTATCGAGTGGAAACTTCAGATTAAACAAGTTGGATGTTCTCACGCTAGTTAGAACGACTCTGTGTCATGTTTTGAAGCATAAAGAAACTGAGTAGGACCACCTCGCTGCAGCAGAAACCTGCCTGAAGCAGCAAAAATACGTATTTCAAGTAAACTAGTATTTCAGCCTGGCTGTATTGTTCTGCTGGCTGGTCAGCGCATGTTAACAGACATGCGACGCAAACGCGTGGATGCGGGGCCTTGTCTCTTTTGAAAAGACATCCAGCAGCAGGTTTTGTTCATTCAAGTGAACAGAGCTAACAGCTAGCAAATAAACAAACAGAACCGATTACCTTAAACTTCCAACTGAATGTCCAGTCGTCGTCCAGAGTCAGACCAGTCGACGTCTTAGTTTTACGAGCGCTAAGTCCGACACAACAACAGCTTCTTGTCCAACAGTTGGAAAGGAAATGGCTACATTTGAACGAAGGGCGCGAAGCAAGAGGCGTTGATTGGTTGAATATGATCACATACTTCCCCTGATAAACAAGAGTGGCGTTGATTGGTTCACATGCAACCTGACAAGCAAGAGTGGCGTTGATTGGTTGAGACGTACATGATCACGTTTTAACCCCAATCCAATCATAACGCATGAAGAATCTAGATCACAAACAGAAAAATGGCAGAAAGCAGCAACTTCTTTTTTACGCCTGGAGTAACGCAGAATAAAATTGAATAATGATAGTAATAATGATGAAAATAATAATACCCTGATGCATGCTCAATAATAATAATAACAATATACTATATATATATATATATATATATATATACATATATATATATATATATATACATAT
>JBBPBX010090933.1:0-14025 GCA_038048925.1 Garcialebias charrua
GTGAGATTTTAACAACCTCCTTCCCTCAGAAATGGCATTGAAGATGGGTGGTGGCTGGGTCCTTCAGCATGACAATGACACCAAACACACAGCCAGGGCAACTAAGGAGTGGCTCCGCCTCCGTACGAAGCATTTCAAGGTTGTGGTACGGAGTGGCCCAGCCAGTCTCCAGGCTTGAATCCATTAGAAAATCTTTTGAGGGAGCTGAAACTCAAGGTTGCCCAACGACAGCCCCGAAACCTGAAAGATCTGTATGGATGAGTGGGCCACATCCCTGCTGCAGTGTGTCCAAACCTGGTTAAGAAATATAGGAACCGTCTGAGCTCTGCAACTGCAAACAAAGGTTTCTGTATTTTTTTTTAAGATTCTGTCCCTCACAGTTGAAGTGTATCTACAATAAAAAAAATACAGACCTCTCCATTCTTTGTAGGTAGGAAAACGTGCAAAAATCGGCAGCGTGTCAAAACCTTATTTCCCCACTGTACAGAACCAAGTTTCAACACAGACAATACATCTCAACTCTTTTTTTCCAAATTGACAGGATTTTGTGCACAGGAAAAAAAAAAGAATTTTTTTGTCTTAAGAGCTCTTAAAATGCCAAAATTCATTTACCTGGGATTCTTCGTTTTGGAGGAACCCTGTCATCTCCGTAGTCCTTTTTAAAACCTTCTACAGGAGAGCTTCGCTCTGAAGTTGGGTAAAGGGATGCATGCCATTTTTCTGGGTCCCAGACACCATCACTGGGGGAATAAAAAAAATAAAAATAAACATTTCAACTTAATGTAGTGACTCAGACTATAGCAGCTACGGAAAATAAACCATTGTAAACCATTTAAAGATCAATCTATGAGTAGAAGCTAGGTTTAATAGGAAAATTTTCACAAAAGCAAGGCAGTCAATATTTACATTTGATATTAAAAGATTTTATAATTTGAAACTTGAAACAAATTAACATGAACTTGTCAGTTTAAGTACCATATATTTATTCAGCTTAGTAACTTAATGCTGGTCGTTTATGACAATGTTTCTGTACTTTGCTTACTAGTTGCTAAAAACAATCTGCAGATGACCTTCTAGTACAGTGATTAAAAATAAAACAAAACAATTGGTTTAAACAAAAAAAAAAGTCCCACATCTCTTGAATGAATGGCAATGGGGCATGAAAAGACATGCCACATTACCTCACGACTCAATGAGACTATCCTGTACTAAAAAAAAAAAATTGAATGCGGCTGGGGAATCGTATTCTTGTAAAACCCCAAAATAAAAATTAAATTGTATAATATAAAAAGGCTAGGTTGTGTCAAATAAAGCTTTGTATGACTACATGAAATTATTAGACACACGTTTTAGTGTAGATTGCAATAAAGTGACAAGACTAAATGTATTGTTAGTGCACATATTTGGGGAACAATGATGCCTTGACATGTTTTCAATGCCAGGTCTACAAGTTTCCAAATCAACTGACAAGACATGGATATTACACATTTTGCTTAATTTCTTTCCATGTTAACGTACATAAAAATCACAAAAAAATAAGAGGAAAAGAAAGAAAGAAACCTGTCATATTTCTCTGAAAGACATTCTGGCCTTTCATTGGAGACTGGCAGTTCTTTTATCTCCAGAAGCTCCTCCTGGAAAAGATAAGTTATGTTGCATTAAAGATAGAAATGTGTATGGCATCCCAGTAAAATTTCTACAGATTCTTCTAGTCACCTTTGTGTATCTGTATGGCAGTTTCTTGGGTTGGTTCACAATGGCATCATTATTCTCCTGTTGACCAACATCTTTTTCCATGACTGAGCACAGAAAGAATTGTATTCTCTTGCTCACTAATAAACTACTGTATATCTGCAAAAGAACAAAATTAGAATCTGTATTAAATGTTCACTTTTCAGGAAAAAATAAATCCAAAACAGTTCCCAGCTGTTCCAAGTTTAAGGCAATGCAAGTGTATGCATGTATGTATTTAAAGAAACAAGGCCAAAGAATAGCATTTCCAAATCACGACTTTGGGGAGAGGGACACGCACTCACACACCTTGCTTTAATTAGCATAAACAAAAACTGAATTTACCACATTGATACAAGTACGGACGTTAAATGCAGAAAAACGGAAAACCTAAAATTATTAACCTTCACAACGTGACACTAGTCGAACATTCAAGGCAGCTCTAATCTAGCCGCTGGCTAATTAATGCGTTAATTGATCACAGCTTGAGACAATTAGAAATGTCAATTAAAGTACAAGTGCAGGCGACGACTAATAAGAAATGTAACGCTTAAACAATGAAAAAACATACCTTAAATAAGTCTAGCTTGCATAAAACCGCCCTCAAACAATACGTTTTTATTGATTTTTTTTATTTAAACCAAGTACTGTATACACATGCTAACAATTAGCATAAAGATTTAAAGGTAGCAACAAGAATGAAGTAACTCAGCTGGTTATATAACAAGTTTACCAACTTGTAAAAATAGAGTATTAAAAGTATTTACAAACAAACTTACTGTGTATAAATGTTGGGTAGTGTGACTGCTCACGTCTGAGCAGCAGTTAGTTAGCCAGCTAGCCTATTAGCAGCTTTCGCCAGCTAACTGGCTGGGGATAAATCCCACCCAGCGAGTACAAACTCTTAAACCAGTTAGTATGTTTTAATGGGTTTAGTAAAAACACTATCGTGAGAAAAACCAAACACAATAACACAGGTTCAAAACACAAAGCTACACAGAGCCTGTGCTACCTCGAATTATTGTCTGCTCTTTCTCTGTTTTCTAAGTCGTAGCAACCTACAATTCTACAATCACCGCTTTAAGAAGGTCCTGGGAGAGATTACATTCTATGCGCCTGTGTAGAATGTCAAAAAAGTGAGTCTGGCGTCTCGAGTATTTAAAACACAATATAAAATTAAGATATTTTTGGCAGGGTATATAGTTTTCTAAAGTACAGCATGAAACATACTGACTTTGTTAGGGATGTAATTCATTCTGAATTCAACATTTTCAAACAGGCATTCTTTGGGACGTCTAAGGCTTCAATTTAGGCTTTGCTCGATTTTGGTTACCGGTACTTCAAAGCGATTTCCCCCGAGACATTTTATTTATTTATTTTGAATAAAAGACTGCCTTTTCGGGTGGTCAGGGTATAACTCTGGTGTCTTTGTACGATTCCTGTGTGATTTTTTGAGCACAGTACAGTATACCACTTCTTTAAATAAAACAAGTTTGTTTAGTGTCAAGCAACAATGTACTTCTAGTTAATTAATTAGGTATGTTGCAATCCAGTTTGTGAACAAACGAGCAGACGTAACTGAGCAGCTAATGGTTAGTATTTGTTTTACCTATGTAGACATAATTTGCCAGTGAGTGGAGACCGTTAACCTCTCCGTTTCCGAAACGTAGTTCCCCACTTGTCAACATTTCAAGCGGCCTGGTGCGCCGGCGATCAGTAAAACGAGCATAGCTGCGGTCCGTGGTCACGTGACAGGAAAAACAAACGGACGGACTCGGAGCTTTGTAACAAGACTTTTTACATGAAAGGCTGAAGTTTTTTTTTCTTCCTCGGACATTAACTACATAAAAGTCTGCTAAGTTGGTGCTGTTGATGTATGGCATGTTTTTGTCGTGGTGTGTAGCAATGGTTTGAGTTATTATTACAACAATGCAGAGTAATTATTATGTCAGAAAGTCAGACTCAGCAGCATCGAAACCACGGATCAGATCGTGTGGCAGTGAATGGAAACAGCTGAAAGTTCAAACTAGAAAGATTCCCTACAGAGTGGGATACAACTGGAACAAAGGAGGGAGGCTCAAGGAGCTGAGGATAAGGTGCGAACACCTTTCATTTACCATTTTTCCATTTGTTAATGCAAATTTTTAAGGTACATTTCGGCGTTTTTAACCCGCAGGCACCTGGCTAGAAAATTTCTGAAGCTATGGATGCACAGGACATTTGGACGAGTCCTTCCCCAGGAAGCAAGGTAACTAGAGCCTGTGTTGCCAGATCTCGCGACAGAAACAAGCGGCCAGCCCCATGAAAACACGCCCAAACACAAGCCCAACTGGCAACCCACCCCATTGTTTTTTATTTATTTTTTATTTATTTATTTATTCATTTTACATTGTGTTGAAAGAAAAACCTTTCATCCCATCCATCCATCCATTTTCGTCCGCTTATCCGGGGTCGGGTCGCGGGGGTAGCAGCCTAAGTAGGGAGGCCCAGACTTCCCTCTCCCCAGCCACTTGGAGCAGCTCCTCTGGGGGAATCCCAAGGCGTTCCCAGGCCAGCCGAGAAACATAGTCCCTCCAGCGTGTCCTGGGTCTTCCTCTGGGTCTCCTCCCGGTGGGACATGCCCGGAACACCTCACCAGGGAGGCGTCCAGGAGGCATCCTAACCAGATGCCCGAGCCACCTCAACTGGCTCCTCTCGATGTGGAGAAGCAGCGGCTCTACTCCGAGTCCCTCCCGGATGACTGAGCTTCTCACCCTATCTCTAAGGGAGAGTCCAGACACCCTGCGGAGAAAACTCATTTCAGCCGCTTGTATCCGAGATCTCGTTCTTTCGGTCACAACCCAAAGCTCATGACCATAGATGAGGGTGGGAACGTAGATCGATCGGTAAATTGAGAGCTTTGCCTTTCGACTCAGCTCTCTCTTCACCACGACAGACCGGTACAGCGCCCGCTTCACTGCGGACGCTGCACCTATCCGCCTATCGATCTCACGCTCCAGTTTTCCCTCATTCGTGAACAAGACCCTGAGATACTTAAACTCCTCCACTTGGAAAAACCTTTTTACATGTAATATTAAAAGCAAGAAAAAAACAAAATGAAAGGTGGCAGGAAGAAGAAGAAATCTTATTACGGTATACCTGCCCCTTTTTTCCAAAACAAAATCAATATGCCTGTATAAATAAAGGTTGAATGAATGAATGAAAAATACAAACAATTCACTCCAACAATAGTCGTCAATAAGCAATCAAACCAAAAGAGTAACTCATTTCAATTCTAAAATTTTCTAGTACAATAAACAATTTAATGAATTTTTTTAGTATTTTGTTAACAATTTAGTTTTAATCATTTTTTTAAACACAAGCACTGATTTTGCAGATTTAACTTCATTTCCTAAACCATTCCACAAATCAACTCCCTGTATTGAAACAGACTGTCCCTTTAAGCTTGTTCTATACAGTACTGAGGTTTTGCAAAAATCTCAGTTCCCTTAAGACTATAGCAGCTCGTCCTCTTTACAAATTGTTAAAACAAAGGCCGTTTTTAAACAGTATAAACATACATTTATGGCATTACAAATAAACAGCAAAATTATGCTAAACACTTTGAAGAACATATCCACTCTAAAAAATAAAAATACATTTTGCATATTTATACAAATTAATCCCATTAAGCCTCTGGGACTCATTTACCAGAGAGACCTGAATTTTAAACGAAGAGTGATGACAACAATGGACAACAACATACAAATTTAAAAAATAAAATTCAAATTTAACAGCAAACTCATAGTAAGCTAAGTCAACAAAAAAAAACTTTCTTTAATCTCTATCCTGAATCATGCTTTAAGTGTGTGCTCTTTCTCCCATTCTTTACTGATCTGTTTTCTTGTTGCTGTGTTCATCTGTGTTCATCTGTGACCATCTGCTCATACAAACTCATGTTCGTGCTGCTGTTTATTTCACTATATTAGGCTTAGTGTATTACTAGTTGATGTTTTTCTTAGTTAATTCTAGATGTTATTACTGTTTTTCTCTTGCATTTGTTGTTGGATGTAACTGGGACCCCGTGTACATAATCTCGTTTTCATCACATGTACCACATGCGGCGCAAATGACAATAAAGACTCTCTGACTCTGACTCTATTATATTTTTTCCCATATTTCCCCCCACTTATTGGAGCTCATTTTGGCGTGGTCTTGTCACTCTAGACAAAGAATAAAGAACAAAGAATAACAAGCCCAAATAAGCGACTTTACAATCAAGACAAGCCCAAGAAACCACTACAAGCGACTCACCAAAATTATAAGCGGCTTCAGAAAATAGCAAGCCCAAAGCCGCGTATAATAAGCTGACTTGGGCTATGATTAGTCTGTTTAGCTCTTAGTTTCCTGCTTAAACCTCAGGTGATCTTTAACAGTAAAGAAATGTGATGTGTCACAGGGTCCACTATACTTGGACAGTCCTGAGAAGAGCTCTTGAAGGATGGAAGGACCAGTGGTGGACATCCAGGAGGGAGTGGAGTCTTACAATGAGGGCAGACTGCCATTATAGGTTACTGCATGCATGACATTGTTAATTGTAATGTAATGTCTTACACCTGCACAAACTCATTGTTGTTTTTGTGTTTTAGGTATTACTTGTGTACAAGAACATTACACATATGGAGAGCTTTTATATCTTTGCAGAGGGAGAAAAACACTAAAATGCAGGAAGCTCAGTTATTAGGTATGGCTCTAAAGAAGGAAGGTCTGTTCACAAGCCTCAGGTGTGTCTTTAACTGCTCTGTTTATGTGGTCAGCTGACAGGCGACTGATGCGTTTGGTTTGGGATAAATGGAAGGTTTTTATTGAGCTGAGGAGAAGGCACAGACGAATGCTTGGATCAGCTCTTGAGCACAAGAGGCTTTTGATGATAAAGTGAGTTTTTTTGTTGCATTTATTAATCCAATATTGACGCGTTTGCATTCTACTGGTTTTAACATTTTTGTTTTGCAGCTCAGCATGGAATCTGTGGCAGACGAGGCTGCAGCAACAACAACAACTTCACATTTTAGAGGACCAAGCACTGAAGCAGAGGGCTCTGAGGTTACAGCGCAAGGTAAAGACACATTATTCATGTCTAATGATGGCTTATCTTGCCTTTCCCCCCTAAATCTGTGCTACTTCTTTTATTTTGTCAAAGGTTTGGCTTGTGTGGAAAGAGATGTACAGAGCTGCTTGTTGTGAGAGGGAGAAAGAATCCAAAGCGGTTCTTCATTTTATTGTAAGGCAGAAAAAACAACTGTTCTGTCAATGGAAATGTTATGTGTCCCATCGTAAGACCAAGAAAACAGCGCAAGGTCTTTGTGGTTTTATTTCTTGAATTCTCACCTGTTGTTTACACATGTAAAACTTTGTTAACGTTGTTGTTTTGCTTGCTAACCTTTTAGCTGTGGCTCAGCATGCCTGTAGTCTGCGCCTGGGGAGGAACTGTTGGAGTAAATGGAGAAACGCTCTGAATCAGAGACTGACTGAAGAGATCCGTGTGCAAGCTGCCAGTCATTTGGCTGTTCGGAGCACGCAGCGCAGAGCTCTGGAGCGTTGGAAAGCTTGTATCCTGACGTTTACATGGACCTAACTAACCTGGCTTTGTTATTTGCTGATGGAAGAGGGTGTGTTTTTACTTTCATTCATACAGCTGATTGGTTCTTAACTCTTCAGTAGATGTGAAACTGTGCAGAGAAAAGGCTGAAAGAAATCAGACGGCATGTCAGCATTTCCATAATCGATTATTGGTAAGAAAATAAGCACACAAAAAATAATTGAGAAGCATACATTTTTTTATTCGCCTTACGTTCCTGTTTCAGCATGCTGGGTTGCAGGGATTTTCACTTGTCGTGCAGAACAGAGCCCGCAGACTAAACAACAACATGGCTGTCCAACACCGTCAGCAAACGGTAAGTGATGAGTTTTAGATGATCTGCATGCGAAACTGTCTGCTAGTTATTTTAGTGAAGGTATGGAAACATCTAATGGTTTGTTGTAGATGATGAGTAAGTACTGGAAGCTATGGAAGGAGCGCCTGGAGGAAGCTGAAGATCAGAGCTTTCAACCTCTAACTGGGATGGCTCAGACAAACCACAGGTGTTCGTTTTTTTCTTCTTCACATGTTGCATTTATAATAATTTTTAGCTAGATAAAAAGTTTGAGCTAGTTTAAAACAAAACACAATAAACCTTTCATTCTGACATAAATGTCTTTTCTTCTTGCAGGATTTCTTTATTGAGGAGCTGTTTTCACCTCTGGAGAGAGAAACTTGCTCAACTGAGATGTATGCAGGTACCGGTATTTTTATTTACTTGCCACGCGCTGCTTGCAACTCTGTTTTGAAACAAACTGGGATGCTGGTAAAGTGGAATTGGAAACAGAACACAATGACTTGCAATTTGTTAAAATTTGTATTTATTTTAAATTTGTTCAATTACAACACATCTTGTCGAGATAATTTTATCTTTACACAACTTAACATGGTTTTATGACATTAAAGGTGAAGTCTGCAGTTTCTGTAGAACATCAGCACTTAGAAAAAATTTCAACAAGCAAAGCATTCTGATCCCTCCCCCTCAGAGCCATATATGGCTCTGCCCCCTTGTGGTCTGTTGAAATTCAAATTCAAGCTCTGTTTTTATTGGCTGATTCAAATTCAAGCTCGGTTTTTATTGGCTGGTTACAAACTTTGTTTTTATTGGCTGGAAAATGGCGGGTCACTTTTTCTTTTTAGAAATGCTTATTTACCACCTGGAGAAGCAAGGGGACAATATTTTTTTTTAGTTTTTTTCAGAGATTACCTCTCTAACATCAATCTAGTGACAGAGTGAAGAAATATGTTAAAAATATATTGTTAGAAAAGTTACATATAGCAGCTTTAATAGCATGAACAAAACAAATGCTCATCACCTGATAAAATTCTTATTGGCAAAGCGGAAACATCAGCTTTGGCAGAACCAAGTCGAGGGGCTTTGGAGCCGCTAGAAGTTTCAAAGCAAATTCCTCCTTTTTTTTTTTAGGTTTAACATGATGGTTATGGAAGGAGAACTTAAGAGAGCCTAAGAACGTGCTGTGTAGTAGAGCTGCGATATCTAACCCAGGCCCGGCCAAAATGATGTGCTTGATGGGCGGAACAGGTCTGTCTCAGGCTTTTGATGCGGTTTTATGAATCATAAAGCACAAAGAAAACTAAATAAGAATTCACAATATAAAATAGTGTTAATCCACTTATAAAGGAGGAGGCGCATCTGACCGGCCGGTTGAAAGAAGTAAAAAAAAAAAAGTCCTGTTAGGTTTCAGATGGATCATCTGATCACTGCCCGTGCATGTCTCAGCACCTGCTGTCTTCTGCGGTGGAAGAAGTTGCAGCATCTGAAGCTATAAAAGCCAAAGAGAGCAGCGTGTTCAATTAAAATAGACTTGTTCTATATTTTTCCAAATAATTTAGCTCTAAAAATATTTTTGTTCATCTGATAGCCTATCTTTAGAGTAGATTTTTTTTAAATTACTGGTAGGCTATTCGTTGTTTGCTCTGCAGACTGTCTACGTCATTATGTGCTTATCTGTGCCAGGTGTTTTTTAATATTATAATTTTTTTTCTCAAGCATGAAGAAAGATTTTAATAGGAATTTTTTCGCCTCCATTTCCTAATGTGTCTAATTTCATTACTTTTTGTCTGTCCAACAGATCTCACTTGTAAATGAGTCTTCGAGGCTCAATGTGACTTATCCGTCTAAATAAAGGTTGAATGAATGAATGAATATCCATTTGGTGACACAAAAAATCTTACATCTTCTTTTCTTTGAAATACATTTTTAAAATATCATATCAAACTGATTTGCTTACAAAAGTAGTAAAAGCTTAATTAAAAAAACGATATATATTTTTTGGGTTCGGGCCTCTAATTACAGTTAATTGTCGGGTCGGGTTCGGACAAAAATGGCTACGGGCTGGGTTGGAGTCGGCTTCTTTAGGCCTGAATACTACTATGGAGGGATTTTGTTATCCTCTCTGGCCTGGGAACACCTCTGGATCCTCCAGGTGGGGCTCTAGAGAGGGTTGTCTGGGTTTTCCCCATGGACCTGTTGCCTCCGTGACCCAGTACAAACAGAAGAAAATGTATGGATGGTTAAAATAACAACACAGCCAGATGAAAGGCACAAGCTCTCATAAAACAATGTAGTTTTGTTCCACTGGTGACCTTTTTCTGTAGAGAATTCTTTTTCTGTGCATCTAAATGAAAACAAACCGCCCTAAACAACCAACAGATTTATATTTTTATAATAAACAAAAAAGACAGCTGATGTTTCAACACCTGCACAGACTGTTCGTAAGCGCCAAGAGAACAGATGTTGTATGGAAATAAAGGGAAAATTCTTTAAACTGGAAAACATTTCATCCAAATAAACTTGAGATCTGTTAAATAAACTTGTGGTTCCACTGCTTTTCAACAGGATACGGAGCGTCGAGCAGACGTGTGGTTTGCCGAGTGTAAATTACCTCAATATTTCAAGTCGTGGCTGGAGTTCACTCTGCAGAGACGACTGCAAGAACAGAGAAGACGCCAAGCTGAAGCCTTCAACTGGTGAGCTGCTAATCCAGCTCCAAACCAGGCAGGAGGATTTAGGTATTCTACATCACGTGTTCGTTTTGCTGCGTTTTCAGTCGACGTCAGTTCTCCTGGGTGTTTTACACCTGGTGGGGACAGTCGGAGAAGCACAAGGAGGAGATGCTGTCTGAGCGGATGGTATGTCAGCAGCAGAAGGAAACTGGTGTTGATTCAGACCAGTGTTGTGCTCCAGGCTCATTGCATCGTGTTTCAGGCTGTCCTCCACGAGGAGCGACGTCGCCTACAGAGAGCCTGGATGCAGTGGAGGCAGCGCACACGACAACGGATCGAGGAGGCACAGAAACAGGAGGCGTCACGCTGTCTTTACGTTCACAGGCTTCTCCACAAAGCGGTGACACAGTGGAAGAAGAACACCACAGAGATGCAGGACAGGTGAGGACAGATGGGTGCTGTCGAAGCTTTTGATCCGTCTGAACTGGTCTCTAAGGTTGCTGTTGTGTTTGACTGCAGGAGAAGCAGAGAGCTGCAGGCCTGTCGTCGGGGGGACTTGTGCTGCATGACATCAGCTGTAGATAAATGGAAAAAGGTGCTTTTGGTTGTCATCGTGTCTTTATGCAGTCAGTGCACAGTGAGGCAGCAGTGATCAAAC
The DNA here is from genome assembly GCA_038048925.1 of Garcialebias charrua. Lineage (NCBI taxonomy): Eukaryota > Metazoa > Chordata > Actinopteri > Cyprinodontiformes > Rivulidae > Garcialebias > Garcialebias charrua. The sequence continues at coordinate 10,974 of JBBPBX010090933.1, forward strand.
AAGAAGCTGCAAATATCAACCTCTGCTCATGGATCTTTGTCTTTATCGCTGCACTTTTAAATAATCTAGTTTTGAGATGTCAGCATGCGAGATGATTAATGGTTCTAATTTACCGGTATTAATTTGTACTAGCCTAAACATTTTTTTTTTAAAGTTTATTCATTTTACATATTAAAAAAAGATAATGAAAAAAAAAAACATTTCATAAATATGTGAAAAAAAAATCAAAATACATCAAATGGAAGGTGGCAGAAATAAGAAAATTTTCTTATTTTGTCTGCCCCTTTTTTTCCCAAAACCCCCCCAAAACAAACAATTTACAAACAATCAATTCAAACAATAAACTTCCAGAAACAACAGATCAATTTACACTCAATAATTAACAAATACATTAGGATGCATTACTTAAAGCTTTAGTATTTTGCTAGCTGTTTAGACTTGATAATTTTTTTGAATTTCATCACAGAGTTTACATCTTTAACATATTTTTCTAAAACATTCCACAATTCCACTCCCTTATTCGAAATAAAACGTCCCTTCAAAGTAGTCCTAGGTTTAACAAATATTTCAGTTCCTTTTAAACTGTAACAGCTTTCTGTCTTTATGAAAAACATTTGAACATTCTTAGAAGAGCAGCTGTTTCTTGTCGCTGTGTGTTTGTGTGTGTTAGTTAATCGCTTCAGTGACTGTGTGATTAGTTTGTTCAGGAGCAGAGAGAAAAGAGAATCAGGCTGACAGAGATTCAAAGTTGCCATGAAGTTAAACTCCTCAAACTCTCCTTCACGGCTTGGAAGGTGAATAATGATTAGGCTCAGGAGGGCAAACCAGATGATTTGATTGAATACTAGTGATAAAAATAAGGTAAAGCTTTTGTTGTGTGAATTGCTGTTTTCACAGGTACAACATATCCAGATGGCTCAGATGAATGAACAAGCAGAAGAACGTTACAGGCAGAAAACACAGCAGTTTCTCAGGTAATAAGCACAAACATGTCCAATATGGGCTACCAACATCAACTACCTCATACATATACTGTGTACATTAACTCAAATGCTGCTGTGCCACTCTTTGCAAATGTCAACGCTAGAAACTTCAGTTTATTTTATAGATATACGTTTTATACTTTTTATACTACTATGCAAAACTCAGGACAGTATTACACTTTATTATTTCATTTTATGCTTATCTAAAAAAGCTAAGTCTGGTCCTCTGGACATTCAAAAAACAAAACAAAACAAAGCAAAAAAAAACTGTAGAAACGTTTCGTCTTTCGTCCGAAAGACTTCCTCAGTCTGAGAAGCTGTGTTCAGCTCAGTCTTATAAATAGCACCCTCCCACAGTGGATCAACCAGTTGGCTGATGACAGCCGAAACCAGCTGCTCACATGATCAAGGAGGACCATCAGCCTGACGATGGATCGTTAACACCCTGATGGTTGTTTGCTATTCACAGAGGGCTGAGTGATACTAGCAATAACAGCATTGTAAGTGGGGGACAGTTGAACCCGGAGGCCTCCACCTCTGTTTAATGATGGACGGTTTCTTTTCACAAAGATGGCCTCCTTTACTCCTCTCTCAAACCATTGTTCCTCTCTATCAAGGATGTGAACATCTTCATGATAGAGAGGAACAATGGTTTGAGAGAGGAGTAAAGGAGGCCATCTTTGTGAAAAGAAACCGTCCATCATTAAACAGAGGTGGAGGCCTCCGGGTTCAACTGTCCCCCACTTACAATGCTGTTATTGCTAGTATCACTCAGCCCTCTGTGAATAGCAAACAACCATCAGGGTGTTAACGATCCATCGTCAGGCTGATGGTCCTCCTTGATCATGTGAGCAGCTGGTTTCGGCTGTCATCAGCCAACTGGTTGATCCACTGTGGGAGGGTGCTATTTATAAGACTGAGCTGAACACAGCTTCTCAGACTGAGGAAGTCTTTCGGACGAAAGACGAAACGTTTCTACAGTTTTTTTTTGCTTTGTTTTGTTTTGTTTTTTGAATGTCCAGAGGACCAGACTTAGCTTTTTTAGATTTTTCTACCTGGATTATTGAGCATGCATCAGGGTATTTTATTATTTCATTTTATGCTTATGTTCATTGGGTGTTTGGTGTTTTAGGGGTGTTTGGTGTTTCAGTGTTGGTGTAAATTTTCATACTTTTATACTATTATGAAAAAACTCAGGACAGTGTTACACTTTTTTACTATTTTATGCTTATGTTTATTAAATGTTTTAGTGTTTAGTGTTTAGATGGTTACTGTTGCACCGAGGGACTGAGAGAAACGCAATTTCGGTCCTGTGTATGTCCTGTACATATTGCAGTTCTGACAATAAAGTTGACTTTGACTTTGACTTTATCGCTGCAATTTATAAAGCACAAGGGTATTCCAGCATTATCACTTCATGTCTTATATCCTCAGGAAAGTTTTTACTCAGTGGAGAGAAAAGGCGGCGCTGCTGGTCGAGGTTCGGATCGCAGAGCAACAAGCCCAGAACCACTTTCAGAGATTTCTTCAACTTAAGGTTTTAAGAAATCGCATGCCTTCATTCTTAAAAGTAACAAGGGAGATTCGTTTTTAAGACTTTTTTATTTTATTTTATTTACTGCTGTCTTTATGTTAAATCTGTTACAAGGTGTTTGTTGGTTGGAGGGAAGCAACAACGCATGCAGTGTCAAAGCGCCACCAGCAGGGGGCAGCACTCAGCCGACTTCAGTGGACAATAAATCAAGGTAGAAACATTATATGAATACCATTTGAAAGACTAAACCTTTCTGCTTATACATAATTTAGAATATCAGATCTTTTTGTACATGTTTTTTTGTTTTGCTCTCTGAATTGTTTGGCTTTATTATTTTTTTGTCCAGTATTGGACAACATGCTGCTGTTCAACCTCTCCTGGGGGGAAAAAAACCTTGACCCCCTCAGTCATATCCAACTTCAGGCCTGTCTCCAGACTCCCATTTGTTTCTAAACTTCTGGAAAAAATAGTTGAGTCCCAGTTGAAGTGCTTCCTGGAGGATCACGCTATTCTAGAGTTATTCCAATCTTGCTTT
>JBBPBX010090935.1:0-14025 GCA_038048925.1 Garcialebias charrua
CACTTCATTCAATGTGTCTGCGCTGAGAGCAGCGTGTTTAGAGGCTAACTGCATCGAGAACTTCTTGGATTAGATTAAAGAACAGATCAGATTAAATCACAACATGATAATACAAATGAAGGGTCGCTCCAGTTGGCCACGCCTCTACATGTGACCACATTTCAGACGCTCTGATTGGCTCCAGTTGGCCACGCCTCTACATGTGACCACATTTCAGACGCTCTGATTGGCTCCAGTTGGCCACGCCTCTACATGTGACCACATTTCAGACGCTCTGATTGGCTCCAGTTGGCCACGCCTCTACATGTGACCACATTTCAGACGCTCTGATTGGCTCCAGTTGGCCACGCCTCTACATGTGACCACATTTCAGACGCTCTGATTGGCTCCAGTTGGCCACGCCTCTACATGTGACCACATTTCAGATGCTCTGATTGGCTCCAGTTGGCCACGCCTCTACATGTGACCACATTTCAGATGCTCTGATTGGCTCCAGTTGGCCACGCCTCTACATGTGACCACATTTCAGACGCTCTGATTGGCTCCAGTTGGCCACGCCTCTACATGTGACCACATTTCAGACGCTCTGATTGGCTCCAGTTGGCCACGCCTCTACATGTGACCACATTTCAGACGCTCTGATTGGCTCCAGTTGGCCACGCCTCTACATGTGACCACATTTCAGACGCTCTGATTGGCTCCAGTTGGCCACGCCTCTACATGTGACCACATTTCAGACGCTCTGATTGGCTCCAGTTGGCCACGCCTCTACATGTGACCACATTTCAGACGCTCTGATTGGCTCCAGTTGGCCACGCCTCTACATGTGACCACATTTCAGACGCTCTGATTGGCTCCAGTTGGCCACGCCTCTACATGTGACCACATTTCAGACGCTCTGATTGGCTCCAGTTGGCCACGCCTCTACATGTGACCACATTTCAGACGCTCTGATTGGCTCCAGTTGGCCACGCCTCTACATGTGACCACATTTCAGATGCTCTGATTGGCTCCAGTTGGCCACGCCTCTACATGTGACCACATTTCAGACGCTCTGATTGGCTCCAGTTGGCCACGCCTCTACATGTGACCACATTTCAGACGCTCTGATTGGCTCCAGTTGGCCACGCCTCTACATGTGACCACATTTCAGACGCTCTGATTGGCTCCAGTTGGCCACGCCTCTACATGTGACCACATTTCAGACGCTCTGATTGGCTCCAGTTGGCCACGCCTCTACATGTGACCACATTTCAGATGCTCTGATTGGCTCCAGTTGGCCACGCCTCTACATGTGACCACATTTCAGACGCTCTGATTGGCTCCAGTTGGCCACGCCTCTACATGTGACCACATTTCAGACGCTCTGATTGGCTCCAGTTGGCCACGCCTCTACATGTGACCACATTTCAGACTTCTGATTGGCTCCAGTTGGCCACGCCTCTACATGTGACCACATTTCAGATGCTCTGATTGGCTCCAGTTGGCCACGCCTCTACATGTGACCACATTTCAGACGCTCTGATTGGCTCCAGTTGGCCACGCCTCTACATGTGACCACATTTCAGATGCTCTGATTGGCTCCAGTTGGCCACGCCTCTACATGTGACCACATTTCAGATGCTCTGATTGGCTCCAGTTGGCCACGCCTCTACATGTGACCACATTTCAGACACTCTGATTGGCTCCAGTTGGCCACGCCTCTACATGTGACCACATTTCAGACGCTCTGATTGGCTCCAGTTGGCCACGCCTCTACATGTGACCACATTTCAGACGCTCTGATTGGCTCCAGTTGGCCACGCCTCTACATGTGACCACATTTCAGACGCTCTGATTGGCTCCAGTTGGCCACGCCTCTACATGTGACCACATTTCAGACGCTCTGATTGGCTCCAGTTGGCCACGCCTCTACATGTGACCACATTTCAGACGCTCTGATTGGCTCCAGTTGGCCACGCCTCTACATGTGACCACATTTCAGACGCTCTGATTGGCTCCAGTTGGCCACGCCTCTACATGTGACCACATTTCAGACGCTCTGATTGGCTCCAGTTGGCCACGCCTCTACATGTGACCACATTTCAGACGCTCTGATTGGCTCCAGTTGGCCACGCCTCTACATGTGACCACATTTCAGATGCTCTGATTGGCTCCAGTTGGCCACGCCTCTACATGTGACCACATTTCAGACGCTCTGATTGGCTCCAGTTGGCCACGCCTCTACATGTGACCACATTTCAGACGCTCTGATTGGCTCCAGTTGGCCACGCCTCTACATGTGACCACATTTCAGATGCTCTGATTGGCTCCAGTTGGCCACGCCTCTACATGTGACCACATTTCAGATGCTCTGATTGGCTCCAGTTGGCCACGCCTCTACATGTGACCACATTTCAGACGCTCTGATTGGCTCCAGTTGGCCACGCCTCTACATGTGACCACATTTCAGACGCTCTGATTGGCTCCAGTTGGCCACGCCTCTACATGTGACCACATTTCAGACGCTCTGATTGGCTCCAGTTGGCCACGCCTCTACATGTGACCACATTTCAGACGCTCTGATTGGCTCCAGTTGGCCACGCCTCTACATGTGACCACATTTCAGACGCTCTGATTGGCTCCAGTTGGCCACGCCTCTACATGTGACCACATTTCAGACGCTCTGATTGGCTCCAGTTGGCCACGCCTCTACATGTGACCACATTTCAGACGCTCTGATTGGCTCCAGTTGGCCACGCCTCTACATGTGACCACATTTCAGACGCTCTGATTGGCTCCAGTTGGCCACGCCTCTACATGTGACCACATTTCAGACGCTCTGATTGGCTCCAGTTGGCCACGCCTCTACATGTGACCACATTTCAGATGCTCTGATTGGCTCCAGTTGGCCACGCCTCTACATGTGACCACATTTCAGACGCTCTGATTGGCTCCAGTTGGCCACGCCTCTACATGTGACCACATTTCAGACGCTCTGATTGGCTCCAGTTGGCCACGCCTCTACATGTGACCACATTTCAGACGCTCTGATTGGCTCCAGTTGGCCACGCCTCTACATGTGACCACATTTCAGACGCTCTGATTGGCTCCAGTTGGCCACGCCTCTACATGTGACCACATTTCAGACGCTCTGATTGGCTCCAGTTGGCCACGCCTCTACATGTGACCACATTTCAGACGCTCTGATTGGCTCCAGTTGGCCACGCCTCTACATGTGACCACATTTCAGACGCTCTGATTGGCTCCAGTTGGCCACGCCTCTACATGTGACCACATTTCAGACGCTCTGATTGGCTCCAGTTGGCCACGCCTCTACATGTGACCACATTTCAGATGCTCTGATTGGCTCCAGTTGGCCACGCCTCTACATGTGACCACATTTCAGACGCTCTGATTGGCTCCAGTTGGCCACGCCTCTACATGTGACCACATTTCAGACGCTCTGATTGGCTCCAGTTGGCCACGCCTCTACATGTGACCACATTTCAGACGCTCTGATTGGCTCCAGTTGGCCACGCCTCTACATGTGACCACATTTCAGACGTTCTGATTGGCTCCAGTTGGCCACGCCTCTACATGTGACCACATTTCAGACGCTCTGATTGGCTCCAGTTGGCCACGCCTCTACATGTGACCACATTTCAGACGCTCTGATTGGCTCCAGTTGGCCACGCCTCTACATGTGACCACATTTCAGACGCTCTGATTGGCTCCAGTTGGCCACGCCTCTACATGTGACCACATTTCAGACGTTCTGATTGGCTCCAGTTGGCCACGCCTCTACATGTGACCACATTTCAGACGCTCTGATTGGCTCCAGTTGGCCACGCCTCTACATGTGACCACATTTCAGATGCTCTGATTGGCTCCAGTTGGCCACGCCTCTACATGTGACCACATTTCAGACGCTCTGATTGGCTCCAGTTGGCCACGCCTCTACATGTGACCACATTTCAGACGCTCTGATTGGCTCCAGTTGGCCACGCCTCTACATGTGACCACATTTCAGACGCTCTGATTGGCTCCAGTTGGCCACGCCTCTACATGTGACCACATTTCAGACGCTCTGATTGGCTCCAGTTGGCCACGCCTCTACATGTGACCACATTTCAGACGCTCTGATTGGCTCCAGTTGGCCACGCCTCTACATGTGACCACATTTCAGACGCTCTGATTGGCTCCAGTTGGCCACGCCTCTACATGTGACCACATTTCAGACGCTCTGATTGGCTCCAGTTGGCCACGCCTCTACATGTGACCACATTTCAGACGCTCTGATTGGCTCCAGTTGGCCACGCCTCTACATGTGACCACATTTCAGACGCTCTGATTGGCTCCAGTTGGCCACGCCTCTACATGTGACCACATTTCAGACGCTCTGATTGGCTCCAGTTGGCCACGCCTCTACATGTGACCACATTTCAGACGCTCTGATTGGCTCCAGTTGGCCACGCCTCTACATGTGACCACATTTCAGACGCTCTGATTGGCTCCAGTTGGCCACGCCTCTACATGTGACCACATTTCAGACGCTCTGATTGGCTCCAGTTGGCCACGCCTCTACATGTGACCACATTTCAGACGCTCTGATTGGCTCCAGTTGGCCACGCCTCTACATGTGACCACATTTCAGACGCTCTGATTGGCTCCAGTTGGCCACGCCTCTACATGTGACCACATTTCAGACGCTCTGATTGGCTCCAGTTGGCCACGCCTCTACATGTGACCACATTTCAGACGCTCTGATTGGCTCCAGTTGGCCACGCCTCTACATGTGACCACATTTCAGACGCTCTGATTGGCTCCAGTTGGCCACGCCTCTACATGTGACCACATTTCAGACGCTCTGATTGGCTCCAGTTGGCCACGCCTCTACATGTGACCACATTTCAGATGCTCTGATTGGCTCCAGTTGGCCACGCCTCTACATGTGACCACATTTCAGACGCTCTGATTGGCTCCAGTTGGCCACGCCTCTACATGTGACCACATTTCAGACGCTCTGATTGGCTCCAGTTGGCCACGCCTCTACATGTGACCACATTTCAGACGCTCTGATTGGCTCCAGTTGGCCACGCCTCTACATGTGACCACATTTCAGACGCTCTGATTGGCTCCAGTTGGCCACGCCTCTACATGTGACCACATTTCAGATGCTCTGATTGGCTCCAGTTGGCCACGCCTCTACATGTGACCACATTTCAGACGCTCTGATTGGCTCCAGTTGGCCACGCCTCTACATGTGACCACATTTCAGACGCTCTGATTGGCTCCAGTTGGCCACGCCTCTACATGTGACCACATTTCAGACGCTCTGATTGGCTCCAGTTGGCCACGCCTCTACATGTGACCACATTTCAGATGCTCTGATTGGCTCCAGTTGGCCACGCCTCTACATGTGACCACATTTCAGACGCTCTGATTGGCTCCAGTTGGCCACGCCTCTACATGTGACCACATTTCAGATGCTCTGATTGGCTCCAGTTGGCCACGCCTCTACATGTGACCACATTTCAGATGCTCTGATTGGCTCCAGTTGGCCACGCCTCTACATGTGACCACATTTCAGATGCTCTGATTGGCTCCAGTTGGCCACGCCTCTACATGTGACCACATTTCAGACGCTCTGATTGGCTCCAGTTGGCCACGCCTCTACATGTGACCACATTTCAGACGCTCTGATTGGCTCCAGTTGGCCACGCCTCTACATGTGACCACATTTCAGACGCTCTGATTGGCTCCAGTTGGCCACGCCTCTACATGTGACCACATTTCAGACGCTCTGATTGGCTCCAGTTGGCCACGCCTCTACATGTGACCACATTTCAGACGCTCTGATTGGCTCCAGTTGGCCACGCCTCTACATGTGACCACATTTCAGACGCTCTGATTGGCTCCAGTTGGCCACGCCTCTACATGTGACCACATTTCAGACGCTCTGATTGGCTCCAGTTGGCCACGCCTCTACATGTGACCACATTTCAGACGCTCTGATTGGCTCCAGTTGGCCACGCCTCTACATGTGACCACATTTCAGATGCTCTGATTGGCTCCAGTTGGCCACGCCTCTACATGTGACCACATTTCAGACGCTCTGATTGGCTCCAGTTGGCCACGCCTCTACATGTGACCACATTTCAGACGCTCTGATTGGCTCCAGTTGGCCACGCCTCTACATGTGACCACATTTCAGATGCTCTGATTGGCTCCAGTTGGCCACGCCTCTACATGTGACCACATTTCAGACGCTCTGATTGGCTCCAGTTGGCCACGCCTCTACATGTGACCACATTTCAGACGTTCTGATTGGGTCCTGTTGGCCACGCCTCTACATGTGACCACATTTCAGACATTCTGATTGGCTCCAGTTGGCCACGCCTCTACATGTGACCACATTTCAGATGCTCTGATTGGCTCCAGTTGGCCACGCCTCTACATGTGACCACATTTCAGACGCTCTGATTGGCTCCAGTTGGCCACGCCTCTACATGTGACCACATTTCAGATGCTCTGATTGGCTCCAGTTGGCCACGCCTCTACATGTGACCACATTTCAGACGCTCTGATTGGCTCCAGTTGGCCACGCCTCTACATGTGACCACATTTCAGACGCTCTGATTGGCTCCAGTTGGCCACGCCTCTACATGTGACCACATTTCAGACGCTCTGATTGGCTCCAGTTGGCCACGCCTCTACATGTGACCACATTTCAGACGCTCTGATTGGCTCCAGTTGGCCACGCCTCTACATGTGACCACATTTCAGACGCTCTGATTGGCTCCAGTTGGCCACGCCTCTACATGTGACCACATTTCAGACGCTCTGATTGGCTCCAGTTGGCCACGCCTCTACATGTGACCACATTTCAGACGCTCTGATTGGCTCCAGTTGGCCACGCCTCTACATGTGACCACATTTCAGACGCTCTGATTGGCTCCAGTTGGCCACGCCTCTACATGTGACCACATTTCAGACGCTCTGATTGGCTCCAGTTGGCCACGCCTCTACATGTGACCACATTTCAGACGCTCTGATTGGCTCCAGTTGGCCACGCCTCTACATGTGACCACATTTCAGACGCTCTGATTGGCTCCAGTTGGCCACGCCTCTACATGTGACCACATTTCAGACGCTCTGATTGGCTCCAGTTGGCCACGCCTCTACATGTGACCACATTTCAGATGCTCTGATTGGCTCCAGTTGGCCACGCCTCTACATGTGACCACATTTCAGATGCTCTGATTGGCTCCAGTTGGCCACGCCTCTACATGTGACCACATTTCAGACGCTCTGATTGGCTCCAGTTGGCCACGCCTCTACATGTGACCACATTTCAGACGCTCTGATTGGCTCCAGTTGGCCACGCCTCTACATGTGACCACATTTCAGACGCTCTGATTGGCTCCAGTTGGCCACGCCTCTACATGTGACCACATTTCAGACGCTCTGATTGGCTCCAGTTGGCCACGCCTCTACATGTGACCACATTTCAGATGCTCTGATTGGCTCCAGTTGGCCACGCCTCTACATGTGACCACATTTCAGACGCTCTGATTGGCTCCAGTTGGCCACGCCTCTACATGTGACCACATTTCAGACGCTCTGATTGGCTCCAGTTGGCCACGCCTCTACATGTGACCACATTTCAGACGCTCTGATTGGCTCCAGTTGGCCACGCCTCTACATGTGACCACATTTCAGACGCTCTGATTGGCTCCAGTTGGCCACGCCTCTACATGTGACCACATTTCAGACGCTCTGATTGGCTCCAGTTGGCCACGCCTCTACATGTGACCACATTTCAGACGCTCTGATTGGCTCCAGTTGGCCACGCCTCTACATGTGACCACATTTCAGACGCTCTGATTGGCTCCAGTTGGCCACGCCTCTACATGTGACCACATTTCAGACGCTCTGATTGGCTCCAGTTGGCCACGCCTCTACATGTGACCACATTTCAGACGCTCTGATTGGCTCCAGTTGGCCACGCCTCTACATGTGACCACATTTCAGATGCTCTGATTGGCTCCAGTTGGCCACGCCTCTACATGTGACCACATTTCAGACGCTCTGATTGGCTCCAGTTGGCCACGCCTCTACATGTGACCACATTTCAGACGCTCTGATTGGCTCCAGTTGGCCACGCCTCTACATGTGACCACATTTCAGACGCTCTGATTGGCTCCAGTTGGCCACGCCTCTACATGTGACCACATTTCAGACGCTCTGATTGGCTCCAGTTGGCCACGCCTCTACATGTGACCACATTTCAGACGCTCTGATTGGCTCCAGTTGGCCACGCCTCTACATGTGACCACATTTCAGATGCTCTGATTGGCTCCAGTTGGCCACGCCTCTACATGTGACCACATTTCAGATGCTCTGATTGGCTCCAGTTGGCCACGCCTCTACATGTGACCACATTTCAGACGCTCTGATTGGCTCCAGTTGGCCACGCCTCTACATGTGACCACATTTCAGACGTTCTGATTGGGCTCCAGTTGGCCACGCCTCTACATGTGACCACATTTCAGACACTCTGATTGGCTCCAGTTGGCCACGCCTCTACATGTGACCACATTTCAGATGCTCTGATTGGCTCCAGTTGGCCACGCCTCTACATGTGACCACATTTCAGACGCTCTGATTGGCTCCAGTTGGCCACGCCTCTACATGTGACCACATTTCAGACGCTCTGATTGGCTCCAGTTGGCCACGCCTCTACATGTGACCACATTTCAGACGCTCTGATTGGCTCCAGTTGGCCACGCCTCTACATGTGACCACATTTCAGACGCTCTGATTGGCTCCAGTTGGCCACGCCTCTACATGTGACCACATTTCAGACGCTCTGATTGGCTCCAGTTGGCCACGCCTCTACATGTGACCACATTTCAGACGCTCTGATTGGCTCCAGTTGGCCACGCCTCTACATGTGACCACATTTCAGACGCTCTGATTGGCTCCAGTTGGCCACGCCTCTACATGTGACCACATTTCAGACGCTCTGATTGGCTCCAGTTGGCCACGCCTCTACATGTGACCACATTTCAGATGCTCTGATTGGCTCCAGTTGGCCACGCCTCTACATGTGACCACATTTCAGACGCTCTGATTGGCTCCAGTTGGCCACGCCTCTACATGTGACCACATTTCAGATGCTCTGATTGGCTCCAGTTGGCCACGCCTCTACATGTGACCACATTTCAGACGCTCTGATTGGCTCCAGTTGGCCACGCCTCTACATGTGACCACATTTCAGACGCTCTGATTGGCTCCAGTTGGCCACGCCTCTACATGTGACCACATTTCAGACGCTCTGATTGGCTCCAGTTGGCCACGCCTCTACATGTGACCACATTTCAGACGCTCTGATTGGCTCCAGTTGGCCACGCCTCTACATGTGACCACATTTCAGACGCTCTGATTGGCTCCAGTTGGCCACGCCTCTACATGTGACCACATTTCAGACGCTCTGATTGGCTCCAGTTGGCCACGCCTCTACATGTGACCACATTTCAGACGCTCTGATTGGCTCCAGTTGGCCACGCCTCTACATGTGACCACATTTCAGACGCTCTGATTGGCTCCAGTTGGCCACGCCTCTACATGTGACCACATTTCAGATGCTCTGATTGGCTCCAGTTGGCCACGCCTCTACATGTGACCACATTTCAGACGCTCTGATTGGCTCCAGTTGGCCACGCCTCTACATGTGACCACATTTCAGACGCTCTGATTGGCTCCAGTTGGCCACGCCTCTACATGTGACCACATTTCAGATGCTCTGATTGGCTCCAGTTGGCCACGCCTCTACATGTGACCACATTTCAGACGCTCTGATTGGCTCCAGTTGGCCACGCCTCTACATGTGACCACATTTCAGACGCTCTGATTGGCTCCAGTTGGCCACGCCTCTACATGTGACCACATTTCAGACGCTCTGATTGGCTCCAGTTGGCCACGCCTCTACATGTGACCACATTTCAGACGCTCTGATTGGCTCCAGTTGGCCACGCCTCTACATGTGACCACATTTCAGACGCTCTGATTGGCTCCAGTTGGCCACGCCTCTACATGTGACCACATTTCAGACGCTCTGATTGGCTCCAGTTGGCCACGCCTCTACATGTGACCACATTTCAGACGCTCTGATTGGCTCCAGTTGGCCACGCCTCTACATGTGACCACATTTCAGACGCTCTGATTGGCTCCAGTTGGCCACGCCTCTACATGTGACCACATTTCAGACGCTCTGATTGGCTCCAGTTGGCCACGCCTCTACATGTGACCACATTTCAGACGCTCTGATTGGCTCCAGTTGGCCACGCCTCTACATGTGACCACATTTCAGACGCTCTGATTGGCTCCAGTTGGCCACGCCTCTACATGTGACCACATTTCAGATGCTCTGATTGGCTCCAGTTGGCCACGCCTCTACATGTGACCACATTTCAGATCGCTCTGATTGGCTCCAGTTGGCCACGCCTCTACATGTGACCACATTTCAGATGCTCTGATTGGCTCCAGTTGGCCACGCCTCTACATGTGACCACATTTCAGACGCTCTGATTGGCTCCAGTTGGCCACGCCTCTACATGTGACCACATTTCAGACGCTCTGATTGGCTCCAGTTGGCCACGCCTCTACATGTGACCACATTTCAGACGCTCTGATTGGCTCCAGTTGGCCACGCCTCTACATGTGACCACATTTCAGACGTTCTGATTGGCTCCAGTTGGCCACGCCTCTACATGTGACCACATTTCAGACGCTCTGATTGGCTCCAGTTGGCCACGCCTCTACATGTGACCACATTTCAGACGCTCTGATTGGCTCCAGTTGGCCACGCCTCTACATGTGACCACATTTCAGATGCTCTGATTGGCTCCAGTTGGCCACGCCTCTACATGTGACCACATTTCAGACGCTCTGATTGGCTCCAGTTGGCCACGCCTCTACATGTGACCACATTTCAGACGCTCTGATTGGCTCCAGTTGGCCACGCCTCTACATGTGACCACATTTCAGACGCTCTGATTGGCTCCAGTTGGCCACGCCTCTACATGTGACCACATTTCAGACGCTCTGATTGGCTCCAGTTGGCCACGCCTCTACATGTGACCACATTTCAGACGCTCTGATTGGCTCCAGTTGGCCACGCCTCTACATGTGACCACATTTCAGACGCTCTGATTGGCTCCAGTTGGCCACGCCTCTACATGTGACCACATTTCAGACGCTCTGATTGGCTCCAGTTGGCCACGCCTCTACATGTGACCACATTTCAGACGCTCTGATTGGCTCCAGTTGGCCACGCCTCTACATGTGACCACATTTCAGACGCTCTGATTGGCTCCAGTTGGCCACGCCTCTACATGTGACCACATTTCAGACGCTCTGATTGGCTCCAGTTGGCCACGCCTCTACATGTGACCACATTTCAGACGCTCTGATTGGCTCCAGTTGGCCACGCCTCTACATGTGACCACATTTCAGACGCTCTGATTGGCTCCAGTTGGCCACGCCTCTACATGTGACCACATTTCAGACGCTCTGATTGGCTCCAGTTGGCCACGCCTCTACATGTGACCACATTTCAGATGCTCTGATTGGCTCCAGTTGGCCACGCCTCTACATGTGACCACATTTCAGACGCTCTGATTGGCTCCAGTTGGCCACGCCTCTACATGTGACCACATTTCAGACGCTCTGATTGGCTCCAGTTGGCCACGCCTCTACATGTGACCACATTTCAGACGCTCTGATTGGCTCCAGTTGGCCACGCCTCTACATGTGACCACATTTCAGACGCTCTGATTGGCTCCAGTTGGCCACGCCTCTACATGTGACCACATTTCAGACGCTCTGATTGGCTCCAGTTGGCCACGCCTCTACATGTGACCACATTTCAGACGCTCTGATTGGCTCCAGCTACTTCCTGTTGTCCAGACTGATCATAGATCCAGAACCTTCCAGGCCATTTGGAGCAAACACTAGTGATGGACACATGGAGCTTTTCTGAAGAGCTGAAATTTGTTTCCAACAAAGTGAATTACTGGAAGTTTGTAGTTGATTCTTTAGTGTCCAAAAGGCTAAAGAGCAGCTAAAATGTAGCAGCTAAAATGTAGCAGCTGAAATGAGCTGCTTCATGGTGGCTGCTCATTTGATGGAGCTGCAGCTGTTGTTTAACAACATGTGAGCTTTCTGTGTGAATCATCTTCTCATTGTGCTCCTTTCAACATGTTTTTATTTGTGTGGCTCAAACAATTGATGCTTCTCTATTGAAGAAGTCATTTGATGAATGGACTTGTTGAAACGTGGCTTATTGCATCATCTCCATTTTCTTCTGACTTCTTGAAATGTGTCAGCGTCAAAAGTTTGGATCAGATCTTCTAAGTTCAGCCTCCATGACTCTCAGCTACTACCACCTCAGATTTAGACTCAACATCTGTAACACTGACTGAGTTAGAGACATTTATGTGTCGTCTGTTGTTATGTAGCTGTGGCTGCCATCTTGAATTGGACTGACTCCAAAGTCAAATCAGTTCTAAATGTTCCCACAATGATTACTTTCTGGAAGTTTCCTTCAACTCTGTCCAGTGGTTTTTGAGATATTTTGCTAACAGACAAACAAAGTTGGCCACAACAATCATTGCTAAGATTTAAACAAAGATTTTGTGCATTGAGTGGCACTTTGAGTATGTTTTATGAAATAATCTTGGCTCTATCTCTGTCAAATGTTAGCAAAATATTTGTGAAACTGACTGAATTATAGACATTTCTGTGTTTTCTAACATGAGTTTTCTGTTCAACCATCAAGAACTGGGTCGGCTCCAAAACTTAAATCAGTTGTAGACGTACATCCACTGATTATCTCTGGAAAGTTTCATTAAAATATCTTCACTGGTTCATGAGATATTTTGCTAACAGACAGAGTTGAGTTTAATAATTTAATGTCAGAATTTTAAACCAAGGTCTCAGACAATCTATTAGTGCTCAGACTGTGTGTTGGGGATTCCTCTCAGCTACTACCACCCCAAACATCACATCAATATCTGTAAAACTGAATTATAGACATGTTTTATGTTTTTAAGTTCAGTTCACTGTGGCAGCCATTGTAACTTCAGCTGACTCCAAAAACTAATCAGTTGTAGACGAACATCCAATGATGACTTTCTGCAAGTTTCACTACAACTCATCCAGTGGTTCATGAGATATTTTGCTAACAGACAGACATTGTGACAACAAGTGTAAAGTTTCCAGTGAGTCTCTGCAGCTTCTTCTCTCCTGACTTCTCTGATCAATAATGTTGAAGTGATGGATCCTGCAGAGTGATCACATGACAGCAGCAAGAATGTGACTGAAGAGACATTATTAGACATTTTTGGACTGATGCGACTTATACGGCGGTGCAACGTGTACAGCAGCAAGTACAGTAAATGTAACTTGCTCTTTCTGTGAAGGTCACCTTGAAGATGTTTTCTCTTATTTTGCTCTTGCTCCTTCTCTCCTCAACTATGTGAAGATCTCTGCATCCTGACTTCTACTTCTATTGAACCACATTTGTCCCTTTGCTTTGAACACATGTTATTTGGCTTCACTGACCAACCATCGGCTAAAAGAAAATATTTTATATCATTAATCTCATTATATATTTAGACAAATCCACAAATGCTGTTACACTAATCAAAAACCACTTATTTCCATTTTTGAAAATGAGGTCAAACAAAATATTAAAACTATTAGACAGTCCACCAACATGAAACCATAAAACTTGTACTTTATGTATCTCTTTAATGTATTTGTGTAACATGTTGTTCTAATTCTTTGACTCGATGTTTGTAACCCCCTGGAGACTGTCATTATATTGTATTGTTGTTCTGCTTTGTATTTACAATAAAGTACAAAATAAACCAGTACTAGACTACAGAAGTATTGTAACTCAGCTTCAGATATACCGTATTCGTCTGTATTTAACACGCTCCTGTGTATAGCATGCTTTGTCCAATTATTGTCAAT
>JBBPBX010090936.1:0-14025 GCA_038048925.1 Garcialebias charrua
AACCTGATCTAATACTTTGAAGTTAACGTTTTTATGTATTAAAATTGCTACCCCTCTTTGTCTTGAATTATAACAGGCTGAAAATACATTAGGAAACTCAAAAGACTTTAGCTCATCCACAGTTGAGGCCAATTTATGAATTTCTTGGAGCAATACAACATCTGCCTTTAGTCTTTTAATCTGGTTAAAAATCCTATATTTTTTACTTTGGCTACCGGCTCCATTAATGTTCCATGTGACAAACCCTAAGGTACCCATACCTGTGCTAATGATAATATAGCTAAACCACACCCAATGTCACTAATATAAAAGATACTAATAGATCCAGACAAATACATATCCCTTTAATGATTAATTATATATTATTTTTAAATAGAGTAAGTGCTCTTCTTTTTTTTAATGAATCAGGGAAGTTTTCATTTATGAAGTAAATGTATGGATATATAGAGACGTATGTGAACCCTTGTGCTTGTGCTCCGATAATTGTTAAGATAGAAAAATAGAGACAGAAAAACAAAAAGAAATGATATACATGAAAACATAACTCAGATAAGGAAAAACAACAAAAGAACCCTCTTACCACCTCAAGTGTCATTCCACCTTGTGTACCACCACTAACTGAGTGTGTCCCACCACCGAGCTGTGCTGAAAGAAAAAATTAAATATATCTGGTAAGTAATATTAATAAATACTATATATAATAATATTAATTAATATTAGCAACCAAAACATTTCTTACCTTGATTGTCTAATAAAGCCAAGGAGTAGCTTCTGGATCTCTAAACAGCTGACCGTTTATGTAGAGTTTATCCACAGAGATGTTAGCTCTTCTTCCTTCACTTATATTTTTCTTTCTTATCGGGTACAGAACGCGCCTTCTATTCAGAATTTCTACAGGGAATTGATCATTTATGCTAAAATGTGTGCCACGCAGTTCCCTACCTCGGCTTTTAACCTGTTCTTTTTGTTTGAAATGTTCGAATTTAGCTATTATTGGCCGTGGCCTAGTATTCTCAGGTTTTTTACCTCCCAGGCGGTGAACTCGATGAAAAGTGATCGATTTAACTGTTTCACTCGGCAACTTTAGCTGGTTCTGAATGAATGCCCGAACCGAGGCTTCAGGATCCTCTTCCGCTAGCTCCTGAATTCCAGAAAACACTAGATTTTCTCTCATGCTTCTGGCTTGAATATCTAAAATTGATTCCTTAATCTTCTTATTATCGCCAGAAAGCTGCGTCACCTGATCTGTTATTTTTTTCACTGTCCCCTTCAACTCTTTATTTTCTTTAGCGAGAGATTCTACCTGTTGTTGACTGAACTCGAGCGATTCTCTCAGGCTCTGGAATTCCTTGTGTAGTAGCTCCACTAACGCTAACCGAGCGTCCAAGCTAGATAACTTCTTGTCGATTGACTCAAGTATAGCCGTGAAGCCCGAATTATCCGCGGACGCTTCCGAAGAACTATCTGAGCTACCCTCTCGGTGTCGTTTAGCTAACGGGGCTAATTCGCTAGCAGCGCCGGATGTGCTGAGTTTGCTCATGACTAGCTTTTCAAAATAATCGTCTACAAACAATTCAAGGCTCTCCAAAGTCTCCCCGTCCAGTTTTGTTCAGTGAAGCAAATAAATCGTTATTAAATGTTAGTATATATTTTTTAATGACCTTACATTTAATTATCTAGTTTTATTTAAATAAATATGGACTTACCAATGATTTATAATCATACTCACGCACAGGCTTGAAGTTTTTCCTCAGCAGCAGCTCATAACACCTCCGCACCTCACGGAACCGGAACCAAGAGTGTGATGATGAGAATGAGTAGATGTTCGGACAGTTTGGGTAAAACCATTTGATTCTATTACATTTTTAAAGGCTATGCCCTAGCTATCACTGTCAACATCTACACGAATATTGAAATCACCCATTATTATGACTTTATCAGTATTCAGTAGTAAGTCAGTGAAGATTTCTGAGAATTCAGACAAGAACTGAGCATAGGAGCCTAGTGATTAAGCAACATATAGCTTACATACAGCATAAATATCTCTGTTTTACATCACTGAGTTCTTCCTGTCTATAGTCCTGTGTAGATGTGAATTGTTGAGTTTTATTTTTCTTACTTTAATAATATGTTGCTTCTTTATCTTCTAAATGGTAGTACAAGTTTCAAGCAGCCTCTCTGTGTTCAAACCATGACTGAGAAGGACTCATACCAGTGACTTGTCTCTGTCCTGAATTTTTCTCCTCATCTCTGCGCAGTGGCAGTATCATAGTCTGTGAGGTTGATCCGAGGCGCGATTATTGCTAGTTGAAAACTTCACCCAATACCCCGCCTTGATGACTGCAAATACATTCAGCAATGGCAATTTTTGACAGTCTTAACAAAGACTGAACTATTTGTTGAAACAAACAATCACCATTTAGCTAATGGTCAACTCTGATATAGCAGATAATGAATTGTTAATTGTAGATGTCAATGCAGCAGTTTCCTTTACAGCTCCTCTACTCCAGAGGGAGCCAACAGATCCACACCTGAGGATCATTCACTGATGAGCTGCAAGAACTATTTAAAGCAGTTTACCGTTGACCTGACGCACAGGATATTTTCTCTCTCGGTTATTAACCGTGGCTCAGGTACACAGGTTCAGTGATGTGTAATAATTGCCCATGAATCAAAGACTGAATTTGGACAGTACTCAGAGCAGTTCAAGCAGATGTCTGAGTGATTGCGGTACG
This sequence comes from Garcialebias charrua, assembly GCA_038048925.1. NCBI lineage: Eukaryota > Metazoa > Chordata > Actinopteri > Cyprinodontiformes > Rivulidae > Garcialebias > Garcialebias charrua. The sequence goes on from JBBPBX010090936.1 coordinate 2,736, forward strand.
GAATGGACCCATTGAGACTTATGCCCGTTTTCCACTCGCTCGGCGCAGAGCGGATAAGTCTGGTCCGTTCTGGTTCAATTCGGATCAGCTCACATGTAGCTCTGCCTCCATTCACTTCTGTAGCCCTTCGGTGGGCGGAGTGTAGGATCCTACTCTCTCACACGTGGTGGAGGTAGTGTTCCCTTAACTATTTTCTTTTGCCATGATATCTATTATGTTCGAGCTCCAACAATACGATCAGCTACGCTTCGGTTTGGTGCGGGCGAGGACAAGCTCAGATGGAGGATCTGTTGTTGTTGTTCTGAAAAGACCCACAATGCACCATTCCCCAATAAAAGACAAACGTAAGATAAGTTGTTTGAATCGAGTGTTTGAAAAAAAAACATTTGTTTGAGAAGGGGCAGATATAATAAGATTATTTTCTTCTGCTGCTTCCTTTCATGCCATGTATTGTTTTATTTCTTGTTGTTTTGTAAATAGTTTTCTTGTGTTTTTTTAATCTGGAATGAATAAATAATCTAAAAAAAATAATAAGTTATACCAAGTGGGAATCAAACCCACTTGGTCTGGTTTGGAGCAGCAACCAACCCAACGCGTTTCCAGTGAGCTACTGAAGCGTGTTTATCTTTCAAGGTCCACATTTCTTTTAAACAAACCGCCCCTCATTAAATTCTGGCTACGCCCCTGTTTATGACGTGAAGGACGGCACGCTTACAGCTCGCCTAAACCCTGCTCTGAAATCAGTCCGGAATCGCGGTGCGGCGCGACTGATATGTGAGGTGGAAAATGCGTCCAGCTCGCTTCTGGCACGCATATATTGTGCAATAACCGACCCGAACCGGCAAGTGGAAAAGGGGCAATAGACTACACTCTGCTTCACCTTTAACCCTCCTTCAATGTCCTTAAAGCTCTGTGCCTCGATGAAACATATATCATTCAATACCTCTATCTGCTTTGCATCATACATTGCTTTTAATTATTATCAATAGAAACTCTTTGCTGTTCTCTTTCCTCAACGGAATATTTTTATTGCCATTCAGCATGTGTCATCACTTTGAATAAAAATAATAATATTAATATGTCCGGGAGGAGACCCAGAGGAAGACCCAGGACACGCTGGAGGGACTATGTTTCTCGGCTGGCCTGGGAACGCCTTGGGATTCCCCCGGAGGAGCTGCTCCAAGTGGCTGGGGAGAGGGAAGTCTGGGCCTCCCTACTTAGGCTGCTACCCCCGCGACCCGACCCCGGATAAGCGGAAGAAGATGGATGGATGGATGGATGGATATTAATATGTATACTTACCAACAGGATTCCAAAAAAGTTGGGACACTAAACAAATTGTGAATAAAAACTGAATGCAATGATGTAGATGGCAAATGTCAATATTTTATTCGTAATAGAACATAGATGACAGATCAAAAGTTTAATTTGAGTAAATGTATTATTTTAAAGGAAAAATATGTTGAGCTTGTGTATGAACTGGCTTAATTTAACAGAGTCTGAGACTTCAGTCAGAACAACAGGTGTATCTACTTTTACTGTATCTATCCATTGTCTGGTACAGAAGAATTGACCACTTATTGAACAGTATTTGTTTTTTTTTTTCAACAAAACATTCAGTCTTTGGTAAGACTGTCAAAAATTACCATTGCTGACTGTATTTGCAGTCATCAAGGCGGGGTATTGGGTAAAGTTTTCAACTAGCAATAATCGCGCCTCGGATATACCTCACAGGCTACGATACTGCCACTGCACAAAGATGAAGATAGAAGATTCAGGACAGAGACGAGTCACTGGTATGAGTCCCTCTCTGTCATGGTTTGAACACAGAGAGGCTGCTTGAACCTTGTACTACCATTTAGAAGATAAAGAAGCAACATATTATTAAAGGAAGAAAAATAAAACTATCAACAATTCACATCTACACAGGAATATAGACTGGAAGAACTCAGTGATGCAATGTGGACGTAGCTAATGAAGCTTGTCAACATACTGAAATATATTTCAATCAGTATTACATTACACCCATTATGTTCCATTATTTGTATTCACTTAATTCTGCCTTATAATGTGAAATGTGACACAAGGCAGAACGTTTTTCTCTCGGGCTTTGTTTTCACTAGGGAACAGTTACACGCCTGCACATACAACAGACATAACACTGGATGATTGACATACAGAGCTGGTAGCTTGTTGGCTGAGAGACGGATCACGTACAGAGTAGGGGAAGTTCTAGGGCGGTTCCAAGGCGGTTCGGTTCCAGGATTGGTCCCATGAGGCGATGACGTCATCTGGAGGTATAAAACCGTGATCCGCCTTCGAAGATGTGTGTGTGGACTTGTGCTCGGTGAGAGGTCTGTTGTTGCTGTAAGGTTTATTCTTATTATGTACAATAAACCTGCAAAATTTGCACATTCGTTTCAGAACTTCCTTCAACCTTTTGAATTCGCAACAATTTGGTGACCACCGACGTTGGAGGTTGTGAAGGGAGACGATTTGGAGGGTTTCCCCCCACCGACAGGGACGAGCACGCGCTCAGTCAACAACCGGTGCTTCACGGAGGTGAGCAGAACTCCTATTACACAAAATGTCTGCTATCGGATACACTAAATTATTTGTTGACTGAGGGCTGTTTGTCTCCGGGTGGGCCAGTGGTTTATAATGTTAGCAGCTAAAAGTAAAAAAAACGTGAACTACTGTTGGTATTTCATTTGAATGTGCATTTTTTGCGGGTTTCGTACATGTAAGTAAAGTGGAAAGCACATAGAAGTCCATACACGCGCAGGGATAATTTACGAGTGCCTTTGTTTGCTTTTTCCCCCTCTATGAGCTCCGGCCTGTTGGCTAGGAGACACTTTATTTTTATTTATTTATTTTTTGGACTCCGGGACGCCGTGGGGCCGAGGTCAGATCGTGACAACCGGGACTGTGTTCGCTGTAGAGTCACATCTTTCCCTCCCCTTCCCAGTTAAAGTTGATTGCCGTATTTTCCGGTGTATAGGTCGCAAACTTTTTTTTTCTATTTTCATTTATTTATTTATTTTACTTTCTTTTGTTTATTTATTTCTTTTTTTCCTTTCTCTTAGACACTTGTGACCTGTACTCCGGAAAGTGCTGCATACACGCAAACAGAGGCAACAGGGACAGATTTTTATTTTTATTCTCATTTATTGCATTTGTGAGTGTAAAAGCCAGGGAGACAGAAACCTGCTCTGAGCAGCCATGCACAGAGCAGTTTCGCAGATGCAAGCTGCTGGCTCGAACTCAGATTTATGGCTTCTGACAAGATAACACTTTCCTGTTGGTGCCTGACACGAAGGGAAAGAGGTACCGGGAAGGAGACATCTCCTCCCCTCCTCCCTCAACCCCCCCATACGCGCCTGTGAATCTGCCTTCACGGGCACAAATGCCTTTTTTCATCCATAAATCTCACTGAGTTGTCTCCCTGGTTCTGGTTCTGGACCTGCTAGTGGTCCGGCTCAAGGTTTTCGGCTGATAACGGGGAGTTTTACAACTTAATCAGCTCAGGATGGGACTGTAAAAGTTACTGTTTATTAGTGTAGTTACTTCAGTGCTGCTATGGAGGACACTCCAGAGTAAAGGACTTAGTTAGTTTGTCAGATTTTTATTTTTTGTTGCTGTGACTTTTGTTTTAAACACGCTGACCTCTCCAGATACACAATACTTCTGCTGCATGACAATTAGTGTTTGTTCGACTTGCATGTGGGGGTGGTTATCTGCTTATTTCCTCTTGGACAGATTACTGGACGGGGACCATCCCACATCTGTTCTGGGCACTACAGATTACTTAGACTCTCAGGAGACGTCCTGCATTTTTTAATGAAGTTACAAAAGGGGTTTTGTGCCTATATTTTTGTTTTTGTTGATTTCCTTCTGTGGCAGTCTGTTGTCCTCACAATGCAGTACTGTATTTTTTGCAGATATGTGCTTTTCACTCTCAGTGTTAAAGGCACATTTCAGATTTTTATAGGTGAGGTTCACATGAACATGTTGGCAAATGCTGTCTTTCCTGCTGTAGGTGGCTTTTTGTGTTGTTTAAACATTTACAGTACATGCAGGGTTAATTTCACGCCATTAATTGTTACGTTTCCAGTTCTCATCACTTCAGCCTGGTGGGGTGCAGGTCATGTTTAATGACATATGAACATGGCCTGTGTAATAGTGGTTTAGAGTACTTTGGTGGATTATTTTTATTTTATTTATTTGTTTTTTTTATATGTGTATTTCTTTTCTTCTTGGAGGACTGCCGCTTGTTTGTTCTGCAGGACGTGTTTGGCCTTCTGTCCTGCCTGACAGAGTCCAGATGGGAGTCTTCTCATTGCTGGCAGATGTGCTGGTGTGTTCATGTCTCATACTGCGGGAGGTGACTTTATTTGGGTGTTTTCTGAGGATTTCAGCTTGGCATCTAATCAGTGACTGCTGCAGGTGTTCCATGACGACGTTTGGTTAGCAGTTAATTATTTCTACTTGGTGGTGGATTTCACTTATACACAGATATGCAGCTCTCAATTTACAATTTTATTCCTCACCCTACAACATTCGCATTGCTCAGTACACTCGTTTGCATACACCTAGGTTCCCTCAACCGTAGCATGGACTAGTTGCATCATGACTCTGTGGTTTCGAACGCCATTCTTGGACAGATCACATTTTGTGCTGTCATTGAAGCTAGGTTTTGCTAACAACTCCTGTTGGCACCTGCACTGGACTGCACTGAACTGTCGAATTGCGTTGTGTTCAGCTGTTGGCAAGCTGACACCACCTGCACTGAACTGCCGAAATGCATCATGTTCAGCTAAAGCCGCAAGCTGTCATGACTCATGCCTGAACTGTTACATGGAGTTTTACGTTTTTGCACCAGTTTCAACTCAAGTCTATGAACTGTGGTCTGCACCCACTGCTGGACTCTTGACATCTCCTATGGGGGCTGGAGAACTCATGACAAGTGAAAGTCAAGCTGGAAAACGTCACTACCAAACATAGCAGCCTGGCTGATGTGTCAGCTGACCATGTGATCTTCAGGTGGTGATTCGATAACTACAGTTTTTCATGATCAGTATTCTTTGCTATGGTAGAACCTCACGCACACTCATTATTCATACATACATGTACAGATCTCACTGACACGTGACCTGCATGGCCGCACACGTTTTTGTTTCATCCTTCACGTACTCACAGTACGGTTGTTCGATATGGGCACCTGTTGCGTTCCTTTTTGGATGGGTGTTTTTCTTTTTCTTTTCTTTTTCCTCACCTTTTTGACAGGCATAGGTAGAGAGTTTGCTGGCATGATGCAGAGAAGGAAGGTAAATGTTTTCTTTGTCCTAGAGACCGAGTGGAAGGGCAGCAAGGCTCACGGTGTTGGAGCAGGATTCAAGCTCTCTTACCATGGTGTGGATAGCGGAGGAGATGGAGTGGAGTTTGTGTTGAAGAAGAAGTTGGCATATGATGTAGTGGTGGTGTAACATGTGTCAGATGGGGTGATGTGTCTTATGGTGGAAGTGGTAAGTCTGATGCTAAGTAGTTGGGTTTGGATGTTTTGAGTTTTTATTTTTTCTTTCTGGTGGTATTTCCACCTGCAGTACAGATGACGTTTGTGTTATGAGCATTCCATTATTTTCTTTGTAACAGGATGTTTTTTGATTGCCTCCTGTTTCAAAAAGGGGATGGGAGATAAGGAACATACTGTATAGTTAAACACACCATTTCAAATAACTAATTAGATCAACGTTTTAACTCTTCATACAGTGATGAGAGCTGGAAACAGTTATACATTTAATAAAGTTATAAAAGATCATTTTAATAAGTGCCTAAAAACAGGTTGTTGGATAGTAGTTGCTCAACAAGATTCTGTTGAACACCACACTCTCTGGATCTGAATGTTTGGGGTAATTTATACAGATTTAGTGCTGACTTTTTCTTATTTTTTCATTTACAGGTCAAATCTGGACTTCTGATGATCGTGAAGGAAAACGAAAAATAAGATTGTGAATAATTTATATCTGAAAAGGGGAAATGCACTTTACAATCACATGTTTCCACAGCTGTGATGGACAAGCAGAGAAACCTTACCATAACTGGTTTTACATTCCTCCCCTTTTCAGCAGATTAATTAATGTTGAATGAATGCTTAATGTTGCAGTGTAACCAATGAAGGGAAAATCTATTTCCCTGCACCATTTTTTTATTTATCCTATAGGTTAACAGGTGGAATATGCAGCAGAGCAGAACTAATCACATTAACTAACAAACTAACCAACTAATCACTAATATATGCCAAGGTTTTCTCATTATTTGTTGAAACCTCTCAATTGTTGTTTACACCATATGTTGAAAGGATACATATGGTTATTCTTACGCCTGTGAAGTATGACTGTGAGTTTGATCCAGGAGGTCCAGAAAGGATTGAAGGTTGTTGAGATGAATGAGTCAGACAGAATGTGAATGTTTCAGACAGATTAATGTGACTATATATATATGTTTGTGCCTGGTGAATGTGCAGTACAATAGTTGTGTGTTGATAGATTTTTGAGAAAGGTGTACAGGGTTTTCACTACTTTTCTATAGATATAATTTAGTTTTATCAATTTTGATTCTTAGATTTGAACGATAATTAGAAATGTTTTAGAGGATACATTTTAGCTGCACCTTGTTAAGAAGTATCAGAGTAGCCTAGCGGTGAATTTTACTGATAGGAAATGTTTGTGGTAGAACATTCCGGTACTGAGAGAATAATATATATATAGGAAATGGATGTGAATAAGATAATTGAGTTTGACAGGTTATGGAAGGATTTTTGTGTTTTCTGTTCTGATCAGATTAATCATAGATTAAGTGTTACTTTCCTGAATGTGGTCTTAGCCCTTATCACAGACATCTCTGAATAAGAGCAGTTGAGCTTTTCTCAGATATCGGATTAGTTAACAGAGTAGTGTAGGGCTTTTCCCCTCACAGGTGTCTATGATGAAGAAGATGAAGAGGCCTGACAACAGTTCATATTCTTTGCTAAGGTTAACACATACCAGAAATGGAGCAGAGTATATGCAATGTTTTGAAGTTTGTTAAGAGTTGATAAATCAATTTTGGGTAATTTAAGGGTTTTTGAGAAAGTATTGAATTTATAAGGTCTGATTAAAGTCCAGTTGTTTTTTATTGAACGCCTTTTTAAAGGTATTGAATTTAACTTCATTATTCCTGCATATACCCTGTAGAGGCGTGTTTGTTGATAGGAGGGACAGTCCGCTCGGTTCTTTCTTGTTTTTATTTTTATTTGTTCGTCTTTGCATCTATTTTTGTCTTGTTTGTTTTTGTCTGTTTTATTCTTGTTCATTGTTTTTGTTTGTTTTGTCTTGTTTCTATTTGTTTGTTACATTTGTTTTATTCTTTGTTTTTGTCTGTTTTATTTTTTGTTTGTTTGTTCTGATCTTATTCTGTTTAGTTTTTATTACCATTTATATTATTGCTTATTTTATATGAGGGTTTTATATTCTGGGTGGGTAACTTAGATGTAATATTGCTGTGGGTGGGAATGTTAGAGATTTCCAATGTGTATCAAGTTTTTAATTGCATTCTCACATAGAACATATAGGATTTTGTTGACATGATGTTTGTCATGTCAAAAGGGGAATTGAAATATATTTCTATCAGTATTACATTACACCCATTATGTTCCATTATTTGTATTCACTTAATTCTGCCTTATAATGTGAAATGTGACACAAGGCAGAACGTTTTTCTCTCGGGCTTTGTTTTCACTAGGGAACAGTTACACGCCTGCACATACAACAGACATAACACTGGATGATTGACATACAGAGCTGGTAGCTTGTTGGCTGAGAGACGGATCACGTACAGAGTAGGGGAAGTTCTAGGGCGGTTCCAAGGCGGTTCGGTTCCAGGATTGGTCCCATGAGGCGATGACGTCATCTGGAGGTATAAAACCGTGATCCGCCTTCGAAGATGTGTGTGTGGACTTGTGCTCGGTGAGAGGTCTGTTGTTGCTGTAAGGTTTATTCTTATTATGTACAATAAACCTGCAAAATTTGCACATTCGTTTCAGAACTTCCTTCAACCTTTTGAATTCGCAACAATACCCTGATGTCTGATTGGCAGCACAACACAGCAAGTCAAGACAAATCAATTCAATTCAAGTCAGTTTATTTATATAGTGCCAAGTCACAACAGAAGTCATCTCAGGGCACTGAACACAAACATTCATATATAAAAATAATAAGTTAACATTATTTATCTGAGGAGCAGACTGCTTTGAATTTAACTNGAAGCATATATAAGGTAAAGAGTAGTGGTCCAAGCACTGAACCCTGAGGAACTCCATGACTAACTTTGGTGTATGAAGAAGATTCATTATTTACATTTACAAATTAGAATCTATCAGATAAATATGACTTAAACCAATTTCACAAGCAGTCAACATTACAATCATTCACAGCAGTCAAAGCTCAGCCATGCCACAACGTTTCAGGCTATCCAGCTCAGCACGCATCTGCTTTTCTGCTTGTTGACGGACGCGTCCATTTCCATTACAAAAGGGGAGCCGTTTGAAAATATTCACAAAATGCCTCAGCTGTTATGTAGCTTCGAAATGCTTCAAACGAGGCCCCCAAAAGTACAGCGAGTCAAAAGCAAGCGGGACAATAGAAATGGCTTTTCTGTCACTTCTTTCTGCTCCTTGCTGAGGGACATACAACAATCATGAGACGAAAGAAGAAGAAAAAGTGTGAGCTCACAAAACGGACTCGGTTTGGAACCTGAGCTTACAGGGGTTGTGTGTGGATCTGCTCTTTGACTTGATTTTAACCTCCCAGAGATGCTATAGAACCATATGGTCGCCATCTGGTTTACCGTACTATTATTTCTTAAAAGCTAACTCATTTATGCTGCTATGGGTGATTTATCTTTAGTTTGTTAAGTGCTAAAGATGCTTTTACTTTTAGCAATCATAAGTCAAATAAATCTCAATGGGACTAACCTGTACGAATAAAGGTTGAATGAAATCTAAACATGATTCGGCTTCTTCGCATCCTTTATGTTTCATAGGTCATTTGAGACGAGCAAAATACAGAACGGATTAATTCAAACTAAATGTGTCAAAACAAAAGACTAATTTATTTCCGTTTCCTGTAGGTATTTATCAATATATAACTATTACTAAACAAACCACCAACTTTCAGGATCTCTTAAAATGATCATTTTAAAGAAGAATACAAAACAGGTAGAGTAAACCAAAAGGTTTTTGGTACAAATGTTTCAAACTTTTTTCAGTGTTCCTGAAAAGATGGAGGTAGCTTCAAGAACTAAATCATGCATATTTTGCTAACACTGCAATACCAATGAAGGCATTTATTGCCTACCTTTGGTCATTGGGTCTGTGGAAAAGAATCACATACCGTGTTCAAGAACTAAATCATGCATATTTTGCTAACACTGCAATACCAATGAAGGCATTTATTGCCTACCTTTGGTCATTGGGTCTGTGGAAAAGAATCACATACCGGTAACTAAGAAGGCATTTGACCTAAAAGAAAATACAAAGTAACTGAAGATTGCTGCATTCTCCAAAATGGACATTGCAGATAAAGTGTTACTTTGACGTGGAGTCATTTTAACATCCAAAACTTTATGTTTATGTGTATTTATACGCTGGGACATACCATTTTTTCTGCCGTAAATGTTGCACCTCCCTATAAATCGCATCAGTCCAAATAAGTCTAATAAAATGGAAAAATCCATAAATACATCGATTCGCTGTATACATCACATCTATTATACATCACCGCAGATGAGGCTGCCAAATGGCGGCATTGGGTGCTTAAAAACAATTATTTGTTTGCTCAAAATTATAGCAAAGGTGTGTTTCAGTCTAACTTTTCCTTAATAAATGCACTTTGTATCCTTCAAACCTCTCAAACTAAAATGCATATTGCCCACTGCTGTGTAGGCCAATCATCAAATAAAGGTTTTCTGTGATCTATTAGCACTGGGATCATGTGTGGAGGATAACTCTCAGCTACTACCACAGCAAGGTTTAGCTCAATATAGTAAAAACTGACTGAGTTATGGCCATTTTTATGTTTTTAAGACTGATCAGCTGTAGCAGCCATCTTGAACGGGGTTGACTTCAAACAATCTGTTGTAGATGTTCTTCCAAAGACTATAAAGCCCGTGTTTCAGCAAACAACGATGTTCATCCTGTACGTGTGTGTGTACTCACTGGTGGCAGAGTTTGACCAGATCCAGATCCGTGGTGGCGGGAGGCAGGCCTCGGATGTAGAGATTAGTTTTGCTGAGCTGCTCCAGGCCAGTGCTGCTGCTGCTGCTGCTGCTGGGACTGGACGGAGTCATGGGGTACGACTGCACACAGGAAAACCCACTGTTAGGATGTTTACAGGACCAAGATAATCTCATTTAAACCTGGGTCAACAGTCATCACAAGAACCTTCCATCTGCGAGAAACTGGAAGCACAGAAACACCCGGGAGGAGCAATCTGACGTTGAGGATTCACGCCACGATACGGCACCGCTCATCAATGATCAACGCTGGCGCCGGTTGTTTACGGCGCTGCGCCCATCAGGCACCGACAGGTAGAGATAGGATACACGGCTGTTTGAAGGGAACCGGATCTTGACGATCCATTTGCTTCATAGAGCCGTTCAATTTTGAATGACAGTGACCGTTATCATGTGCGCCGTACGTGATGACGTATGTTGTCAGGACTGTACCACATGTGCTGGCAAGTGGGGAATCCCCCCACCCCAAGTGCTTCACTCCTCCCCTTTGCCTGTTCTCCTTCGTCTTAGTGAAAAAGAGGAGGAGGAGTGACCATCTCTGTGGTTGAGGAGGAAAACATGTAGAAATTATGAGGAAGAAAAAATTAAACAAGGATCAGGTTTTTATTGTCTGCAACTCAAGTTTTTATTGTTCCTCGCAAAGAGACGTCCCAACGATCCGGATCGTTCGCAAAACAGGAATGACTTTTAGGTATTTTATGTCAAATATGCTTGTGATCTAACATCCTACACTTTTAAAGGGAGGTAACATCCGGAACAAATAATTCGAATTTTCACCATTTTAATTTAAACAAACTTGTTCAAAAAACACATAAGATCATGTAAAGCCCCAGTTGAAACGGATTTAATTCATATTCAGATGTGCTACTCTATAAAAATATCTATTCTGTTCTATGTAACTCATTGCCTGAAGACCGCCACCATCATCCCAGTCCCAAAAAGCTCCACAGTGACTGGTCTG
>JBBPBX010090937.1:3130-14025 GCA_038048925.1 Garcialebias charrua
TTATGCAATATTTGCACTACACTGCCAACTGAAAAGTAACTAAAATGATCCTAAAAGGATGAAATTACAAAAATCAAAGGATTTATTTAATACTTTACGTACATATATTCTATTCGGCCACGAAATTAACAAAAAAGAGAATGATCTTTTAATCCCTAAGACCACTTTTAAAATCTCAAATACACGGGTGTGTCGCCACCGCATTTATACATAAAAGTAACCCAAATACATAAAACTAACGACTCACCGTCGAGTGGTCGACACAAAACACACAATAAAATCCTCCGGCCGCGTTAATTTGGCTTGAAACAGCGGGGTTCTCTGCGGATTTATCCAAGAAACCCAGCACAATCAGCTAGCCACAGAATTAGCCTCCGAGTTCACCTCTGACCCGGAAGATGTCAAGATGGAATAGTCCATTTTTAGTAGGGGGATAAAGAAATCGACCGGTTTTTGTATTGCGTATTTAATGATCGTTTTCATCGTAACTATAATTATTTTTATGTTAAATGTACATTAACAAGCAGGATCAATGTTAGGGATGTAGGTGACTGGCCGGGGCGCGGCGGGGCCGGTGCCCCTGCTGAAATGGGATCCCCAGGCACATGGTAGATCCGAGTCTGTTCTCCGCTCTGCTCCCTCCCCCTCCAACCCTCCCTCCTCTCTGCTCTTTACGGTGAGGGAGGGGAAAAAGGTAAAACAAGCAGCTACGGAGCCAGCATAAGAGCTTGTAAATAAGTTTATTGGTTTTTACTGATAGATAATTAGTTATTAGCGGTACTGCATTTTAAATAAAAATAGCACAAATCCGCTTATGAATTATAAAAGTTAGTCAAACCACAAAAACGCTGACAAAAAGTTTAGGTCCACTGTAAGCGGATTAGCGCTTTAGCGCTCTCTAGCGGTCTGTGCCCACCACTTGTATATATATATATATATATATATATATATATATATATATATATATATATATATATATAATATATATATATATATATATATATATATATATATATATATATAGTATCTTAGTTATATTATAATATTTCAAAATCATTTTTATTAAACAGTTTCTTTTAAGACCATCCAGAGACATTTAAATGTCCAGAGGCCTCATGTACAGAGGGTGCATATGCACAAAAATGTGGCGTATGCCCTTCTCTACACAAAACTTCACATGTATCCAGAATTAAATGACTGTGGAAATGTGTGCAGCCCCAGGACAACTTCATGGCTGGCGTATCACGTTTCTATGCTTATTTGTCTATTGGCAACACTTAGCGGTGATACTAAACAGTTGATTATATGAAAACTATTATTGTACACAGCGGACACACATGACGAACAGTTAATACATCCACATAGTTATGAGTGGATACAAAAGTGTGCACAAAGCAGTGCAGAAAAATATATTTTCCAATAATGGGTTTAGCCTTATTAGAGGTTATAGCAAATGATGCAATACACAGAGAGTGTGTATTTAGAGACAGAAGCCGTTTTCGCACTCCCCGGCCCTCCCCGGCTCTCCCCGGCTCCACCCTGCTTCTAACCCGGGTTCGGCGTGTTCGCATTTTCCTTTTCCGCCCGGGATCCGCCCTCATTTTGGAACTATCTCCACCGTGGTTCTTATCGGGCCGAGCCCCACGGACCCAGTTTGACGTCATGTACTGCTCACATTTGATTCGTTGTTTGCAGCAGGGGCGGGACTCATTCAAACAACAACCTCAGCGCGAGCTGATTTCATTAATATTTAACTACAGAAACCCCTAAAATAATTGTTAGCTGAATTAGTGTTTCTGAGTTAAATTTTTGTTAATGACTGATTACAATTCAGCTTATGTTAGGACGTAAATAACACGAAGCGCACACCCATAGCCTACAGAGCATTTCCGCCTTTCAGCGCGAATTCATTCAACCTTTATTTAGTCAGGTAAATCTTTTGAACCTCATGGGCTCATTTACGAAAGCGACCTGCTAAAACTAAAGAACAATGAACAGCAGTGATAGAATTTCATTAAACAATAAACAAACAAACAATAAACAATAGAAAACAAAAAGAGAGAAAAAAACAAAAGATTTTTTTTTCTTTTTTTAACAAAGTATCAAAAAACTAGCAAAACATTATAAGGTAGACGTATAAAATCAAAGACAGGAACAAATCTGCATTGGTTTTTGCCAGGATTCCAACAGATTCTGAAAACCATTTAGAGAAGTCAAGGTCGAGAGCTTCAGATCTTTTTGTAAGATATTCCATGAAGCAGGAGCAGAGTAGGAGAAGGCCCTTTTTCCAAGTTCAGTCCTCACTGACGGAACACTGCAGGTAATCATGTCCTGAGAGCGCACACTGTAGCTGCACTCACGCAAAGACATGTAGGAGGAGATGTATGAGGGCAGCAGACCAAGAAGTGATTTAAAGATGAAAATGTACCAGTGGAAGAGTCTGCGTGAGGTTAATGATGTCCAATTAACCAGTGAATACAGGGTGCAGTGGTGGGTACGATAATCACAACCAGTTATGAATCTTAGTGCACCATGATAGACCACATCCAACATCCGCAGGGTGCTTGTAGGAGCATTCATGTAGAGAATGTCACCGTAATCAATGGAGGGAAGGAAAGTCACAGATACAAGGCGTTTCCTAACATTCAGTGTTAGACATGATCTGTTTCTGAAAAAGAAACCCAGTTTAACTTTCAATTTCTTCACTAGGTTTTCCACGTGGAGTTTAAAAGAGAGATGTGAATCGATCAGGATACCCAGATATTTATAGGAATCAACAAACTCAATAGGGACACCATTTGAAGATAAAATCAGAGGAGGATCTGCTGGAACCGCCTTCCTACAGTATTTGAAAAAAAACATCCTGAATGCTGAAGTTCTATAAAATATAACTAATATTCTCTAACTCTTGCACGTAGCCAGAGTTTTAAAATATAACTGATAATATCTAAATCCTGCGCGCACCAGAATTTTACAGGCGGCGAATCCTTCATAAAAAAGGTTGACTCCAAAAAACTGAGAAGCCACCGTGGCTGAATGGAATAAGCTCTCGGCTTTAAGCTCACATTTTATCTTGACCCGTAGGCCACGAGTTCGAATCTCAGCTGGGCCAAGTTTTTTTACGTTTGTCTTTTATTGGAGAAAATAAAAAGAAGTAGTTTGTGTTTAGTTTAACACAAACTACTTCTTTTTATTTTCTCCAATAACACAAACTACTTCTTTTTATTTTCTCCAATAAAAGACAAACGTAAAAAAAACTTGACCCAGCTGAGATTCGAACTCGTGGCCTACGGGTCAAGATAAAACATGAGCTTAAAGCCAAGAGCTTATTCCATTCAGCCACGGCGGCTTATTAGTTTTTTTGGAGTCAACCTTTCCTATGAAGGATTCGCCGCTTGTAAAATTCTGGCGCGCGCAGGATTTAGAGATTATCAGTTATATTTTAAAACCCTGGCTACGCGCAAGAGTTAGAGAATATTAGTTATATTTTATAGAACTTCAGCATTCGCGCTGAAAGGCGGAAATGCTCTGTAGGCTATGGGTGCGCTTCGTGTTATTTACGTCCTAACATAAGCTGAATTGTAATCAGTCATTAACAAAAATTTAACTCAGAAACACTAATATATATATTCAGCTAACAAACATTTTTTAGCGGCGTGTCCGCTCTTAAAACACTGTAAGCGCGCACACAAGAACACTCCACCCACGTCAAGTGAACACTCCACCCACGTCAAGTGAACACCCCACCCACTTCAAGGCTTGCTCTCCACATAATGCGTAATGAACGGCGGCGGGCCAGGGCTGGCTCTGGGCTAACCAGAGACGAGCCGGACTGGGGAGGGCCATGCAATGCGAAAACGGCTTTTGTGAAAAGAAACCGTCCATCATTAAACCGGGGTGGAGGCCTCTGGGTTCAACTGTCTCCCTCTTACATGCTGTTATTGCTAGTATCACTCAGCCTTCTGTGAATAGCAAACAACCATCAGGGTGCTAACGATCCATCGTTAGGCTGATGGTCCTCACCTTGATCATGTGAGCAGCTGGTTTCGGCTGTCATCAGCCAACTGGTTGATCCACCGTGAGAGGGTGCTATTTATAAGACTGAGCTGAATGCAACATCTCAGACTGAGGAAGTCTTTCAGACGAAAGACAAAACTTTTCTACAATTTTTTTACTTTGTTTAGTTTAGTTTTTTGAATGTCCAGAAGACCAGACTTAGCTTTTTTAGATTTTTCTACCTGGATTATTGAGCATGCATTAGGGAATTTTACATGACCTTTATTCACTGATACATTCAGCATTGAACAGCTTTCTCATTTCCACAGTGACTTTTAACCCATGAGTAATGTGAAAAACATCCATCCATCCATCCATCCATCCATTCATCCATCTTTTTTGTCAACAATACAGTATTCTACAATACTACTGTATTACTTTTATTTATTATTAGGTTTAATACCAACATGCATTATTTTGAATAATATTAATGTTGTTATTAAAAGTGATTTAGGATCCATTCAATAACGTAAAACTATATAAATTAAAGTGCTGCACTGTTTCTTGATTTAATGCACTGTAATGTATACTGTTTAACAAGGACTTACTTTTTCCTTTACTGTTTCCCTTTGCCATTTAACAATTTTTATCGTTTCTACAGACTTTTTTTTTTTTACAGGGTGAAGATCAAATTTTCAATTTTTTTTCAAGCTTTATATGATGATTTGGCAAAGATGTTGCCAAGGGCTTTTTTCCTGAACAAATGGAGGATGTGATAAGAATATTGACTTGTAACCCAACACAGCAACACAAAATTAGACCAATTACATTTCCTTAAAAAACATCTTGAAAGCAACAAATATAAGGAATATTTATGAAGGAAAGGCAGAACAATTAGGAAGGTGGTTAGCATACATATTTATATATTGTAGTATTTTTCTGTTAAAAGCATGTCTTAAGAAAACAGCAACTTCTGGATCATTTTTTTTTTCTTCCATTTATAGATGGCCTCCCTTCTCACCTTAAAGCCATCCTCTCACTCCAATATGTATTTATTTTTTTTTATAGAGAGAAAGAAAAGAGAAAGTAAGACAACAAAACAACAATTATCCACAAAAAGAGCACAAGGCAAACACACCCAACCTCCGTCCGCAATCCTGCAAAGCACATGACAGAACACAGCAACGAAACATACATGCATAAAGACTAATAATATTCATGACCTTGCAGTAGATTTCTATAAATACACATACCCATACCTACAAATATATATACAGTATACATACATATACATTTATATTCATTCATATACCCATCTACATATCTGCATATATCTACATATACATCCCTGCATCCATTTGTGTGTGGTTGTGAGCATGCATAAGTGAATAAGGTTCCTCCAATAGAACATTTAGTAGCGACTGTGAAGCATCAGAGATCCGTCCCCCCAAAGCCCGAGGCAGACGAAGGGGCGATCAAAGCCCAAGACTCCAGGAAGGACCCCGAGCCCAGAGTCCCCAGGGCCACCCGAACAGGACGAGCCACTCGCCCACTCCCCAGATCCGACCAAGGGGAAGAACCGGACGAATCCCACCAGCGACCACATACAATGACCCCCCGGGTCAAACGCGACAAATTCATAGGCCCCCGCCGGAGCCCGCTGCACCGACGTAGCCCCAGGGCCGGTCACCGAGGCCCGGGCACCGGGGACGCCCACCCCTCAGGCCCAGACCCGACAGGACCAGAGGACACGAGCCCCACCAGGCAGCCACCAGGCCGAGCCGACAAACGCCCAAGCGCCCAACCCCAGATAGTGAGGGCCCCAAGCACGCCCGCAGGCAAAGGAACACCCACCAGGGGGCCACGTGGCAGGAGCGCGACACTAAGTAGCCTCAGAAGTATCAGAGAGGGGGCAGTCCAAGTCCCAGCCTGACACTTAAACATTCATACACAGACACACTCATTCAGACCCACCCTCATCCTCACCCTCACTCACAGAAAGACAAACAATAACGACACGTTCCATTCATAATCCCGATGCACACTCTATACCCCCTAGGTCCAAGACATGTACCTGCCCCCTACATGGGGCAGCCCACATCCAAACCCAGGAGGTAGGCCCATTCATTCTGGGGTGGAGAGTAGCAGACATCCAAGATTCGGCCCAACCCGCGCCCTGCCGACAGGACAGGACACCCGAGTCCAAGCAGCCCCAGGGGGAGCGCACTGCCAGCCCCGCCCACGGCGAACCCCCAGGCCCCGAACCCCCCCACATCCCAGGACAACCCCTGACGGCCCACCCCCAGAATGTCCGCCAGGCAACCAGGGGGGTAAGAGAAAAATAAATAAATAATATATATATATATATATATAAATAAATACATAAATAAATAAAATTGAAATTAACAAATCAAGACCCCGACACACACACCCCCGTCCCCAAATGTACTGTTGGTGAGTGTTGTTCTAAAGTGTACTTAAAAAGGAAAGAGAAGGAGCAAAGGCTGGCATTGTACAGTACCAGTTTCCCCTCCACTCCAACTCTAGCCCAGGCCCTTATTGTCTAAATGCATAATGTTGAGTGAGCATAAGCATGATAATAATAATAATAATAATTAATTCAATTTATAACGCATTTTTCATTACTGAAAATCTCAAAGTGCTACACATATATTGAATGCTACACACATTCATAAACCGGTGGCGGCAGACTACCATGCAAGGTGCTTTCCAGTCCTACCGGGAGCAACTCAGGGTTAAGTGTCTTGCCCAAGGACACAACGACACATGGTGCGGGTCCTGGGAGTCGAACCGCCAACTTTCCGATCGGGAGACGACTGCCATTACCACTACACCACGGCCGCCCATGGGGGCGAGAGTGATGTCATCCCGCCACCCATAACCTTAGTGCTCATTCCATTCCCTACATGTGACTTTTATGAGCAGCACGGGCAGCACGGTGGCACAACTGGTAGAGCTGTTGCCTCTCAGCGAGAAGGTTGCCGGTTCAAATCCCGGTCCGGGGCCTTTCTGGGTGGAGTTTGCATGTTCTCCCCGTGCATGCGTGGGTTTCCTCCGGGTACTCCGGTTTCCTCCCACAGACCAAAAAACATGCTTGTTAGGCTGATTGGTGACTCTAAATTGACCCTAGGTGTGAGTGAGAGAGTGGATGGTTGTTTGGTGTGAGTGAGACAGGTCCCTCTTGTAAATGAGTCCCCGTGACTCAACGAGGCTAGCCTGTATAAATAAAGGTTGAATGAATGAGGATGTTTATGAATGAATGTAAGTGTATATAAAATTGAGTCCCAGGTGGTTCTGAACAACAGAGATGTAAAACCGTTGTAGCACACCCGAGACTCAAATTCCCTACATGTATTAATTTAAGATGAAGAGGGCGGAGGTGCGTGGTGAGGGATGGGGAGAAAATATCTGCAGGAACAATGCTCCCACAGCGAGTCAGCTCCCCCGCTGACCCTGCGTACCCCCCCCCCCCAGTTCGCCAAGGTCCACCCAAGGAGCGAGGCAAAAGAAACACCTCTCCGACCGCCAGGCCATTGAGTCAAGACCAGAGAGGGACACGGTCCTGAGGGCCGCCAACAGCAGAACCAACAGCCCACACCCACCAGGGCCGCCACGACCCCTGCGAACCGCAGTCAGCCCGCCGTCCAAGAAGACACAAAATCCCACATGGACGACACGGCCAAGAGCGCCCGCCCAACCGCCGACAGAGCCAGGAAGCACAGAACAGGCCCCAACCAGGGCCCGCACACCGGCCAAGCATAGTCCAAGACCATCATCAAGGACATCCACTTAGTCCCCACCCCAGAAGAAATACTACACCCACCCTTCATATTAACAACTTTCAGAACACATAACACATTAGACACCCAGGCTGGGTTTACCCGCCCCCTCCCATTGGCCACCAGTCACGCCCCAGACACCCAACCCCCCAGCACATGAACCCCCAACCCACCAGCGAGCCGAGGGCCCCCGGCCAGAGCCGGGCACCAGAGCGCCAGCCAGCCCATAGCCCGGCGACCCGCCCGCCAGAGCTCAAGACCCCCGACCCCCACCAGGCCCAAGCCCGGGGACGACACGCCCCCAGAATCCCAAGCTCCCGGCGCCCACCCCGAAACCACCCCAGCACAGCCGGGTCACCGACCGGCGACCCATGACCGCCGCCGACCACCAGAGGGCCCGCATGCCGCCCCGGCAGACATCCCCCAGAACCCCCCGGTCCTCCCCAGGTCAAAGGCAGGGTCCTCCCCGCCTAAGCAGCCCCAACCCCCCGGCGCCCTAAACCCCCCCCCCACCAGCCCCAATGCCCCACAAGGCCAGATCCCAGACCCCCCACCCTCACTACGTAACGGAGCCGATCAAAGAATGCCAAATAGATTGATCCGATGTGTCGGCAGATGCTGTTTCAAGACTAATATGATCTAACAGAAGATTTTTATACTGATTAATGCTAAGATTATTTTTATTTTTCCAATTTACGAGTATGGTTTTCTTTGCGATGCATAAGGCAGTGAAAAGCATACAGGATGTATTTTTTTCTAGTATAACATCTTCAAAGATACCCAATAAGCAAACAGATGGAGAGAGTGGGATATTAAATTTCAAACATTTAGACAAGTCTTCACATACCTGTACCCAGAACCTCTGAACGGGTGGACAGAACCAGAGTGCGTGAATATAATCATCAGGTATATTGCCTTTGCACTGTGAGCAGTTGTTAGATGGTGTAAAACCCATCTTAAACATTCTCTGACCTGTATAATGTACTCTATAGAGAACCTTATATTGTATTAATTGTAAATTGGAGATTCTAGTCAATTTAAAAGTATTTATACATACTTGAGACCAAATTTTTTGTTCAAAGTTGATTGATAAATCTGACTCCCATTTTTCAACAGGTAGTGTTATTGAGTCATCGATTCTAGACAGTTTTTTGTATATTTTAGATAATAATTTGGGGGGTTGAAGATTAATGAACTCTAACACACATGTTGGTGTTTCCAACAATGTTTTATTAAGCTTAAATTTCTTTTTTACAATAGACTTAATTTGTTGGTATTGTAGGAAATATTTATTATCAATGTCATATTGTATTATTAATTTATTGAATGGAATAAAGTCTATACCCTCAAATATGTCTTCCAGACATTCAATTCCTTTCATTCTCCAATCTGGGAAATTTAACATATTATTTTCTTGTTCTATGTTAAGATTATTCCAGAGAGGCGTATGTCTACATGGGAAATCAAATTTTCAATTTGTTTTCAAGCTATATATGATGATTTGGCAAAGATGTTGCCAAGGGCTTTTTTCCTGAACAAATGGAGGATATGATAAGAATATTGACTTGTAGCCCAGCACAGCAACACAAAATTAGACCAATTACATTTCCTTAAAAAAACATTGTGAAAGCAACAAATATAAGGAATATTTATGAAGGAAAGGCAGAACAATTAGGAAGGTGGCCAGCATACATATTTATATATTGTAGTATTTTTCTGTTAAAAGCATGTCTTAAAAAAACAGCAACTTCTGGATCAGTTTTAAATCAGCATGGAGGTGGAAGTGATCAGACGAGATTCAGACTTTTGTTCTCGCGTTCAGCTGACCCCTCTGCAGGGGTCAATAGAGCAATCAAACACATTTGTTTTACACTTGTTGCTTTTCCTGATGCATCCTGAACTCCAACCTGCAGCCATAGGACTCTGAGACAGCAATGGTCACTGAGCTACCCCAGTCCCTGATTAAACATAGACAGAACACTGTAATACCAGGTTCACATTCTGTTTGAACTTAAATTGCTTTAATTCTGCTGCTAATGCTGTAAATTATATTAAATAAATATGTTTTTAAACTTTATTTTAGTATATTTTAATATTTTGACCAGGGACCTCATGTAAAGACATGAGTTTCCTATACTGAAACATGGCATACACTTAAATTGATAAAACAGTGTATACAAATAAATCCCGATGTATGAAACCCTGTGTACGCATGAATCCAATTAAACTTCCTGTGAACGGCCCAATCAACATGGAACTGAGCGCACCTGACTCCTCCCTTGACACACTTCCATTTAAATCTGCTAATATGTCTTGTACCCAAGGAAACTCCTTTCTGCACAAACTCAAAGCATGTCTACACACTGGAAAAGGAACTTCACAGAATGTGAGTTGGCGATGCTTCTAAATATGGTAGGAGTACAGACATTCTGTTTGGCATGCTCTCCTCTGGCATTAGCACAAAGCACAAGAGGAGTGAGGAAGACAATGTGTGTGAAGTTGTGGGGATCAGAGTAGCACATACCTTCAAAAAATGAAGACAAAATGGTCACACATATTAGAACGAGTAAATGAAAGCCTGCACCATGCCAGTTTGTAGTCTGTTCCCATCCATCCTGTTCATTAGAATGAATCCATCCTGTTCATTAGAATGAATGAGTCGAGCGTTGAACCAGGCCACCTCAACACGGTTAGTTGCTTTTGCTCATCACATACAATTTGCACTAGCCTGGCCCTCGCCTTCCTGCACAGCTCCGCTCAATTCTCCTAGTCCAAAGCGAAGTGAAGGACAAGGGTCTGGTTTAAACCAGGCTAAATTTGCACATCAGTTGAATGAAAATGCTTCCTGTTAACATAAACATATTCATGCTTTTATATCAATGTGTGTGCAGTCGCAGTTACTGCAAATTGTGCCTTGATGTTGGCTTGTTTAACTACATTGTGGGAATCTGAGACCTGGTTGACATATGGATAATTCCATCTCACACAGCTGGCATAGCTCGGCTCAGGGTTGATTGATACAATCCTAACTGGTCTGCCAGCTCCCTCTGGAATGCCCCTGTTGCTAGGAGCCCCAGTGTGATCAGCATATGTGTACAG
>JBBPBX010090938.1:0-14025 GCA_038048925.1 Garcialebias charrua
CTCGTTGCATGCGGCGCTTTTGGGAGCGATGTCTGCTTCAGTCTAGCCTGGCCCTCGCCTTCCTGCACAGCTCCGCTCAATTCTCATTTCCCTTCACTGTGAAGTGAAGGACAAGGGTCTGGTTTTAACCAGGCTAGCTTCAGTCTAGACATACACAAAGTTCACTGAGTGTCTCCAGTTAATTTATCCGTATGAGGCAACCTCTGACCGGACCACACGGTCCTCAAAAGCTATCAGCTCCCAGCAGCTGCCGGGCGCAGATGGTCTCTTCGCCGGCGGTCTGCTCGTTTTCCGGCTGCCGGCTGCTCGTTGGGAGCGATCGCTAATACGCTAAAAATTGAACTAAAACATAAAAATAACAATTATACTTTATTTATAAAGCCATTTAAAACAACCACAGCTGCAACAAAGTGCTGTACACATGAAATTAAGAACATTTAAACAAAAGATGAGATGAAATCAGGAAAAACAACCGTCACGTCTATTATACTGAAGTGGGTGGAGCATCACCAGGGGTTGCTAGTTGAGGGGCTGGACTCAGGTTTGAGGTGGGTTGTGGCTGTGGTTTGTGACGTCACAAACCGCAGGATTTGAAAACGAAGTGTTTCTATCAAAGATAAATAAATATACTTAGAGTAAATAAACCACTGGGTGCATTTTTTTGGCACTAGGACTGTTTTTTTATGAAGTACATACCCAAAGTTGAGTAAAAAAAACATTAAAAAGTGAATTTTGCATCTGTGGTCCCCTTTAAACAATCTTTCCTAACAGAATTGTACTCACTTACCGGTAACTTTTTTTACTTTTGATCAGTCAGTGAGTGACGTCACACTTTTAGCTCTTCTATTAACACATGAACTACTTAGTACTGTCTTGGTCTATGACCATGACTGATTTAATTAATTTACTTCATTACTGAAAGGATTGACATCCCAGTTGCTGTGAAATAGGAATTATTAACAGCTGCAGTAAATAAAAACAATAGGAAAATTATAACAAAACACGCACACCACAGTTAACATAAAAACAGCTGGTTAACGCCAAACACGTGACAGAAGTTCAGTTAACCATGTGAGCTGCGCATTTTGATCTGTAATGGAGGTACTTTTTATTCTTTTATCCTGTTTTATATTGTATGAATGTGTTGGCTGTATCACTACCATTACCTGCTGTAAAGGAATTGCCCCTCGGAGACCTAATAATAAAGTTGAAAGTTTCTGCTGCTAAGAATCTAGCAAATACACCTGCCATTTCATGTTATCGACACAAATAAAACAAAGAATGTGACAAACTAAAATTATGAATCAGTAAAACTGAGTTAAATATATTTATCATGGCAGTACAACATATATTCATATATTTTAAAGGTACTATCTGCGATTTCTGCAAAGCCCTGAAACTTAGAAAAATTTTGAACAGAGACCGTTCTCCCTCCTCCCCCTTGCACTCTGGGTGACCTGAAACTCCGCCTCCTTAGCTCCTCCTCCACAGCTTGGCTGTCTCGTGAACGCGCATGCATCTAAACACAGTTGTAATGGCGTCGGCGCAGTCAAAACACCGGTAAGGATAGACTACTCTCAAATCTTTGCGTATTTGTAATAAAGTATCGTAAATTATGTATAACCCTTTCAATAAGTTATGTGTAGCTCTTACTTTGTGTTACATTTTATCTGTGTTATGCAGTTTTGAAACATTGTCGATGGGCTTCCGATGAGGATTTTACACCCAGAGGTGTACTTCTACGTCCGAAGAAGAGGAACCCAGGAACACAGGATGTTCTCATAGTCACCATGTTTTCATGCAAACATTAAAATGATGATTGGATGAACAGTACTGTTGCTTTGTCTTATTCTTCATGAACATGCAGTGAAATAATTTTCTATTTGAAAGAACACAGCGACAAAATCTTTTTTATTTATTTATTTTGACAATAAATACACAAAAAACCTAAATAAATATGTGACAAGGATCATCAAACCGTTACATAACGCAGACTTAAATAACCATAAATAAAGCACTGAGCATCCACCCTGATGTTAAATACTCTGTTGTGTACTTAGTTTGATTTAAATAACTTTTTAATAAAACTGGACAGAAATTAAACAAAACTTAATTAACTCCAAATTCTTCCAAACCTGCAGCCTTCAGGGCAACAGAACAGCAAGCAGGGCCCAGGTGACTGATCTGGTCTTCACTTAGTGGGTCAGGTCAGTAAATATGTGCAGCTTCTCCAGATTGTCAGCTTGTCCAAACATCTAAAGTCCATAGAGAACCACCTGATCTCCACTCTTTCATTTGTGTATATATATAATATATATATAGTTATAAATATAGGTATCTATATGTATATATACTGTATATATATATATAGTTATAAATATAGGTATCTATATAAATAAATAACTATATTTATAACTACTGTATATATACTATATATATACTGTATATCTATATATCTATGTATATATATCTATATATCTATGTATATATATCTATATCTATATCTATATCTATATATATACAGTATATATATCTATATCTATATATATATAT
The DNA here is from genome assembly GCA_038048925.1 of Garcialebias charrua. Taxonomy (NCBI): domain Eukaryota; kingdom Metazoa; phylum Chordata; class Actinopteri; order Cyprinodontiformes; family Rivulidae; genus Garcialebias; species Garcialebias charrua. Next base: position 2,554 of record JBBPBX010090938.1, read on the forward strand.
ATATATATATATATATATATATATATATATATATATGATGAACAGAAATTCTACCATTGCTGTTCATCATTCTTTAGTTAGTAGCAGGTCACTTTTGTAAATGAGCCCTCGAGGCTCAATGAGATTTACCTGACTAAATAAAGGTTGAATGAATGAATGAATATATATATATATATATACAGTATATATAAATATTTAAAGAGATTTATACACTGTTTTATTACTTGTTTAAAAATGCAAAATGTCAGAATAAATGTGTTGATATAAGCATTTATGTAATATTATTATTATTATTATTATGGCTAAACAGAAATTGTATAGATCTCCAACCACAGAAAAATCTTGTGAAAACCAAACAGTTTGTGAATCAGTGGTTCCTGCTGCTGCGTAGTATTTGGGCAGAGATGAGGAGAGGGACTCTTTAGTGAAGAGTGGCAGCATATTAGTGGTAAGTGGAGAGCCCATCTGACTCTACAGAGCACACACATGCATGTACCAGTGTATGTGCATCTGTGTATGTGTGCGCGCGCATGTACCAGTGTGTGTCTGCACACAGAAAATTACAGTAATGAGAGCTCTGTCAGCAGCTCCTGCGGTTTCCCTTCAGTTTTCTTCCTCTCATCAAAGCAACAAAACACATGAAACAACAGAAGTTTTGAAGTTGCGCGCACACAAACAAACACACACACACACACACACACACACACACAGGCTCCAGTTGTGGACACAAAGCACAGTTGCTCAGTTGTCCAAATCTCTTTGTCTATTTCCTATCGTCTAATCCTTCATCCATCCATAGGCGTAATTTACACGGGGGTTAGGGGGGTTTTGACCCCCCCAATAATTTGATCCGGTCATTTAACCCCCCCAATAAAATGAAATCATTTCGTCATTATACATATCTTACATCAATAATTGATTTTCTTTATTCATTCAAATTTTTTAGTAAAATTGCTGCATGTTTTTAACAAACTCCCTGAGGACTGACCCCCTCCCCTGCAAATAATTTGGTATCACCCATCTCACCGGCTACAGGAAGTCACGTGAGTCACGGAGCTGCTCATGAAGTTGCCCAGAAGTTTCTACATGCATGTGTTCGAAAAAGGCCTCCTTTGGTCGGACTGACTCTGTCGCTGCCCGCCCCTTGCTATGGATGTAGCTGCTATTAGCTGTGAGGTTCGCTGTTTTTGTTTGCAAGATACCACTCATAAACCACACCGCGGATTTTTAAATCAAGCTGATTTCACATTTGGTTCAGCTCAGGAGCCCATCTGCTGTAGTGAGGTAAGAAATATATTTTTTAAGCGTTTATTTAACTAAATTTAAAGAAACAAAGCTCCGGTTTGACCCGCCTGGCGCCTGCATAAAATTCAGCGAACTTTTTTTTTTTTAAATCCAGCTGATTTGAACATTTCGTCAAACTCAGGAGTACGTCTACTATCACCCATAAGTCAGCGAAGAAATACTGTATATTTTTAAGCGTTTATTTAGCTAAATTTAAAGAAAGAAAGCGTCCGGTTTGACCCGCCTGGCGCCTGCATAAAAATCAGCGAACTTTTTTTTTTAAATCCAGCCGATTTGAACATTTAGTTAAACTCAAGAACACGTCTTCTATAAAGTCAGCTTAGTAATATATTTTTTCTCGCAAAGAAATAATTGTTTTTACCGTGTTTCTTTGTGAAGTTCTTCGTACTAGCTGGGTCCTGTCGCCGCCATCTTGATCAGGACAAAGCTGACGCGTCGCGTGGAGATGACGCGTATACAGCAAGAGAAATTGAATATGATGTCCCATTAAGTAAAGCAGAAATAAAAATAATTGTTAAAGATAAAATAAATGATATGTGGCAGGAGAGGTGGGATTTAGAGGAAAGAGGAAGACATTTACATAACATACAGAAGGAGGTACTCCTAAGTGACGATAGTAGTTTAATGTCTAGGAGAGAGGAAGTATGGATTAAGTTGAGGATTAATAATAATAATAATAATAATAAATTCAATTTATACCGCACTTTTCATTAATAAAAATCTCAAAGTGCTTGGGCACACTACATTAAATAGTGGTCTAAAGATAATAGGAAAACATCCATCAGGTGACTGCTCTAATTGTGGGGTACTGGAAGGAGTGGAACATGTGTTGATTTATTGTAAGAAATATAATAAAGAGAGGAAGGCACTGGAAAGGGTAATGGGGAGTTCGGTGACAATGGTTACTTTATTGAAGAAAAATCAGTCACAGGTTATAACTAAAGCATTTGTTAAATATTTGAAAGTTACAAAATTAGCTGAAAGGATTTAATTTTATTTTAATTAATTAATTAATTAATTAATTTATTTATTTTTTGTTGAAAGTAGACTCTTGAATTACATCTCCGTCCAGTTGATGGCGGTAATGCACTGAGTTTGTAAACTGCCAGTAAACACCATCGAAGAAGAAGAAGAAGAGATGACGCGTATTAAACACTGAAGCGTATAGTGTACAATTTTTTCGTGTTTATTGTTAATCACAACCCCCCCAATGTTAGACCTAAAGTTACGCCCCTGCATCCATCAGCATTTAACCAGCTAACCCAAAGTAAAAATACACAACTAAACACTACTATTTCAAGACTATATCTATTTGTATGTGGAGATGAATGGGGAGGCTCAAATAAAGACTGTCAGGACACGCTTCAGATTGGTAGTGATCCTGAATGCATCAGTGTGTTTGTGTCTGGACGTTCGGGTCATGTTTTCCCTGAAGGGTGAATAGAGTCCAAGTGGGTCTGATTACACGAAGGTGCAGCCTGCAATCAGAGATGTGGCTCTGTGCTACAACCTGTTGGATTAAACAAGGCCACTGCTAATCCTGCAAGCCTTGGCTGGTCTTTTCCAAAACTGCAGCCAAACTGAACTCTTTATAGCCATGGTTGGTAAGCAAACTGGCTTCAAACAGCATGCAGGAGTTACACAGTTATGGAAAAAGTCAAGTTTTACTGTATACTTGCCTTTTCCCCCCTACATAAGGGTTGTTTTATGGCCTGTAAGTACCGTAGCATAAAAAAGCGAAGTTGACATGCATGAATGACCTACTTGGTGACTACCGGTACTATACACACAGTCATAAAAGCCTTCAGTCAGCAGAAAGTACTTTGTACATTTACTAGATTTCTCAGCTGCTGGCTAATATTAAAAACACCAAACAGCTGAAATATCATTTAAATTGTAGTATATAAACTGACAGCATCTTAGTAAGTTAATAAAGAACACTATGTGAACTCTGATGTACATTTGCTAATCAAACAATGTATACTACTACTACAATAAAACACTTTAAAAAGTAGAATTATTGAAGGACTGATGTGTAAAGATGTTTAATTTTCACTCTGGCTCTTTAAAATTAATATCTTCTATAAATTGGAATTTTCAGAAAAATGTAGTGATTACCTTTTGTTAATTTATTTAATTGTGTCTCATTTAATTGTTAATTGAAGTGGGTTGGAAAGATTGTAAAACAACAATGCATTATCACCCAGTTGAAGATCAGCAGCAGCTCTGAACAACATATTTCAATTTTCTTTCTTCGACTCAAAAACAGCAGTATATCAGTGTCGAACAAACGCTGAGCGCCTGCCGACGTTTACTGCAGAGTTTAAATCATTTAGCAATGTGTTCAACCAGTCATTCAAATTAACAAGCTTCCCTGCCAGAATAAACATGCACTTGACAGAGCCACAAAAAGACATTTAATAACAAAAGCTGTTCTGCTACCTGTTTGTATTGTTACGGTTTATGACTACAGCTTTGTTCTGTGCTCTAATCATTCATATTGAATTATTCGGATATACTTCTGCAATAACAACAGATTGTGTGTTGTTCGAGATGCCTGCAGGATGGTTAAACAAGCTTCCTACACATGTTTTTTTTTATTAAAAAATGCCTTACATATCCAGGTTTTCCAGTCTATTTTAGGCCCTTTTTTTTTCTACATCATAGAAAAGCAGAAAAGTTCACTATGAATTTATGACAAAACTCTCAGAATTTTGGATGCACAACTGATTCACTTTTTTGAGTTGTCCCAGCTCATTCACAGCTAAATCAAAATTAGTTGGTACAAAAGCAGCTATAATTTAGTTGGTTTCACAAATTCTGAGCAAAACTTTGATGTGAGTGTCATCAATCCCATATACAGTAGTCCCTCGTTTATCGCGGGGGCTCTGTACCCTGAAGACCCATGATAAGTGAAAAATTGTGAAGTAGGAATAATAATAGTAGTAGTAGTAGTAGTAGTAGTAGTAGTAGTAGTAGTAGTAGATATATATATATATATATATATATATATATATATATATACTGTATATGTGGTGTTTTAAAACCTTCCCACACTCTTGCAATGTTCTAAACAATGTTCCTAACTCTAAACCAGTGGTTCTTAACCTTTTTTGAGGTACCGAACCCACCAGTTTCATATGCCCAATCACTGAACCCTTCTCACGTAATAAATAAAACATAATTTCTTTTCCAAATTCCAAATTCAATTTACTGGTGCACAAAATGAGCCAAGATGTCTTTACTCAAGTTCTTTATTCTGTCACTGATGATGTCTTTTGAAAGAGGAATTTGGGATAATTTACCTTCAGCCGCTGTTCCGAGTAGCAGATTTGCCATCTTTAACGCAGCTGGTTTTATGAGTGTTTCACCGATGGCGTGTGGCTTACCCTGCTTTGCGATAAAATAAGCAACTTTGTACGATGCTTTGAGGATCGGTTTGCTAACGGGTACAAATCCAAGAGCAGGCAGAGTGACCCTTTCATCGAATCTGGTTCGTTTCACCTTGAATTCAGCAAGCGTTGTGATCTTGTATTCACCGTCTCCATGCAGTTTCATGAAGTGTTCCTTTAGTTTTGCCGGTGCAAGACTAGAGTTGTTCAACTTGGCATTACATATCATGCAGATCGGACGCTGACTCCCATCCCGTTCCGTGACACATGTGAATCCATGTTGTACATATTTGTCCAACCACCTTCATTTTCTGCTTGACATATTTAGTATGGATTAAAATATTGTGAAAAAAAAAAACACAACGTACAACTACGACAGCCATTGACTACTGCACACACTAAATTCCCTGCAGCACTGATTGGCCAAGCAACGGCCAATCAGTGCTGCAGCCAATCACATTATCCTCTGCACTGTAGAGGATGACTCTGCAGCCATCACTTGCTGCAGGGCCAGGCGGGGTGTGTCATCACGACTTTACACAAGTGTGTCTTTACCTCTGTGGCAGAGGCTCCGCCGAACCCCTGAGACCGACTCATCGAACCCCTGGGGTTCGATCGAACCCACGCTCTAAAAGAGCACATAATGTCATGATTTCAGCTCCCTGCCTCCTCTGCTCTTTGCCTACAAGCGCTCTTGGCCACGCCCGCTTCTCTGCTCTGCACATGAACAGCTGATCAGCTGTTCAACTGCAGCAGGAAGTTTATCCTGCAGCAGTATGGGCTGCACAAAGGTGCAGGAGGTACTAAATAATTGAAAGTAATTTATTTTAAATAAAAATTTCATGCTGATTGTGCGACTCATCCATCAACTTGTGTGTCATGTCCAATCTTCTTTTGAAAAACCACGATAGAGCGAGTCCGCGATAAACGAAACGCGAAGTAGCGAGGGACTACTGTATACAGTATAATGTGTGAGCTTTTTAATTAAAACCTTGACATGGAAGTCAGCAGCTGATATGCATTTCTTCAAGAAATATTCATTTCAACACTTGCTCTTGTCAAGGGCGGACGCATTTAGTCTTCAAGCCCTATGTGTTATTTTTCACCACTTTTATTTTCTGTTTAAACAGGTCTCACTTGTAAATGAGTCTTCGAGGCTCAGTGTGACTTATCTGTTTAAATAAAGGTTGAACTGAATTTGCTAATGAGTTAATGGTAAAAAAAAAATCATAGGTTCAACCTTTTTCTACAGGTTTTATCACCTGAGAGACATCAACCAATGAAGCATGAAGGACTGTACGAGTGTCTGGGATGTGTTTTCAAAGCCCGTAACCCTAAAAATCCAAAATATCTATAAAACATCCAACTCAAAACATGCAGGCGATGAAGCAAAAGCTAACTTATAATGACTATGTTATGATTGCATGTATGAAAACAAAATTCTTGCTGGTTGAGCAAATTCATTTATTTTCTGAACTGTCTGATTTTCCCAGTTTGTTTGTTTGTTTATTTGTTTTGTCAACTGGTCCCTTCCTCAGGGGTCACCATAGTGAAGTAACTCGCACAAAGACTTCCATCCATCCATTCATTTTCGTCCGCTTATCCGGGGTCGGGTCGCGGGGGTAGCAGCCTAAGTAGGGAGGCCCAGACTTCCCTCTCCCCAGCCACATGGAGCAGCTCCTCTGGGGGAATCCCAAGGCGTTCCCAGGCCAGCCGAGAAACATAGTCCCTCCAGCGTGTCCTGGGTCTTCCTCTGGGTCTCCTCCCGGTGGGACATGCCCGGAACACCTCACCAGGGAGGCGTCCAGGAGGCATCCTAACCAGATGCCCGAGCCACCTCAACTGGCTCCTCTCGATGTGGAGAAGCAGCGGCTCTACTCCGAGTCCCTCCCGGATGACTGAGCTTCTCACCCTATCTCTAAGGGAGAGTCCAGACACCCTGCGGAGAAAACTCATTTCAGCCGCTTGTATCCGAGATCTCGTTCTTTTGGTCACAACCCAAAGCTCATGACCATAGATGAGGGTGGGAACGTAGATCGATTGGTAAATTTATGCCTCCTACCCACCGCCCCCGGCGTCGGGCAGCCGAAGCGGCCGGATAACACCGGTTTACATTCAAAGTCTATGGAGGAGACGCGTGGAGTCACGGGGAACAAGGAAGCGGCGAGATTCGAGTGATCGAAGCGGCGCGACGGCAGCCTGCACACGCACGCGCGCGTCGCCGTCGAGCCGCAGACGTCCCAAATGTTGATCTCTGGCGGCTCGACGCATCCGGCAAACAGTCGGGAGAGCCTCGCTATCTGATTACACAACCACAACGGGACTTTTTTCGGACTTTTTAAACTCACCGGATCGAGCCTCCAGGAATTGGACCCAAACTCCGGTAAGAAACGTGGCATTTTTACAGTTGCTGCTGACAGGCTGCTGTACTCTCCAGTGTAGATCACCCCAAACATAAAAAAAAGTTTTAATCTCATCGAAGACCGTCGGAGGTGCAGTTAAAACAACAACTGAACCCGGAAAACAAGCCAGAGACCCCTCCCTCTGCTACCCCCTAGTGTACGTCATCAGACGGTGTTCAGTGGTTCAGTGGAACCGTGACCAGCGGCCAAAAGGGGACGGCAGGAGCGTTTGCAGTTGTGCGGTGGGTAAGAGGCATGAGAGCTTTGCCTTTCGACTCAGCTCTCTCTTCACCACGACAGACCGGTACAGCGCCCGCTTCACTGCGGATGCTGCACCTATCCGCCTATCGATCTCACGCTCCAGTTTTCCCTCATTCGTGAACAAGACCCCGAGATACTTAAACTCCTCCACTTGGGGCAGGACCTCATCCCCGACCCGGAGAGGGCATGCTACCCTTTTCCGGCTCAAGACCATGGCCTCGGATTTGGAGGAACTGATCCTCATCCCGGCCGCATCACACTCGGCTGCAAACCGCTCCAGCGAAAGCTGTAGATCACGATCTGATGAAGCCAATAGGACCACATCATCTGCAAAAAACAGAGAAGCGATTCTAAGGCCACCAAAACGGATCCTCTCAACACCTTGGCTGCGCCTAGAAATTCTGTCCATAAAAGTTATGAACAGAATCGGTGACAAAGGGCAACCTTGGCGGAGTCCAACTCTCACTGGAAACGAGCCTGACTTACTGCCGGCAATGCGGACCAAGCTCTGACACCGGTCGTACAGGGACCTAACAGCCCATATCAATGGGCCTGGTACCCCATACTCCCGGAGTACCCCCCACAGAACCCCCCGAGGGACGCGGTCGAATGCCTTTTCCAAGTCCACAAAGCACATGTAAACTGGTTGGGCAAACTCCCACGCGCCCTCCAGGACCCTGCTGAGGGTGTAGAGCTGGTCCAGTGTTCCACGACCAGCACGAAAACCACACTGCTCCTCCTGAATCCGAGGTTCGACTATCCGACGGACCCTCCTCTCCAGAACCCCTGAATAGACCTTACCAGGGAGGCTTAAGAGTGTGATCCCCCTATAGTTGGAACACACCCTACGGTCCCCCTTTTTGAATAGGGGAACCACCACCCCAGTCTGCCAATCCAAGGGAACTGCCCCCGATGTCCACGCGATATTGCAGAGTCGCGTAAGCCAACACAACCCCACAACATCCAGAGCCCTAAGGAACTCAGGGCGAATCTCATCCACCCCTGGAGCCCTGCCACCGCGGAGCTTTTTAACCACCTCGGTGACCTCAGCTCCAGAGATTGGAGAGCCCGACCCAAAGTCCCCAGGCTCCGCTTCCTCAGTGGAAGACGTGCCAGTAGGATTGAGGAGGTCTTCGAAGTACTCCGCCCACCGACTCACAACTTGGTTTTATGCTTGACAGGACGGAAGAATGCTTACGTTTATGGGCGGCCGTGGCGTAGTGGTAATGGCAGTCGTACCCCGATCGGAAGGTTGGCGGTTCGAATACCAGTTCCCCACACCATGTGTCGTTGTGTCCCTGGGCAAGACACTTAACCCCGAGTTGCTCCCGGTAGGACTGGAAAGCGCCTTGCATGGCAGTCTGCCGCTAACGGTGTATGAATGTGTGTATGAATGGGTGTATGAATGGGTGTATGAATGTGTGTATGAATGTGTGTATGAATGGGTGGATGGTTGGTATTGTAAAGCGCTTTGGGGCCCCTCATAGGGGACTGGAAAGCGCTATATAAATAAGCTCCATTTACCATTTACCATTTATTAAGAAGAGTTGTGGAGCTGCTGCCAGAGGAACTGATTATGTTGTCTCAACCCACAGGGTTGACTCATTTAACTAATTTAACTGAAAAGCTAGATTTTTCTGGTTAAAAATAAAGCAATGATCAGAAGGCAATATCCTTGAGAATCAGTTCTAGTTGTCTTTCTTTAAATTAAAATTGTGATTCTTTACTGAGAAGTGAAACGTACAGAAGCAAACAGAGCATTTTGCAGAGTAAAGGTTTTCACCATTTTTGTATACCGTAGGTTTCTAGCATGTAATAGGTTAAAGTATACAAAAAGATCAACACCAGCATGACAAGCCCTGTGTTATGTACTATTCTGAAAAAAAGTGTTGATCACAGCTTTTTGAGAAGCTGATGGACTCTAAGATGTTTGCAGTCTTTGATATTTGTTCAAACCACATTGCAACCCGACTAAAAACCTTTACTATGTTATACAGTATGTGATTAATATTGCTTTACAGTGGATAAGCAGTTATTTGAGGGATAGAAAGCAGTTTGTTCAGATGGATGATGTAAGATCTAATTTATGCAGAACTTCATGTGGAGTTCCACAAGGTTCAGTACTTGGACCTAAATTGTTTATTTTATATGTAAATGATTTAATTGAAGTATCTGACATCCTCAAATGTGTTTTATTTGCTGATGATACAACTTTTTTCTGTTTAGGTAAAGACATGGAACAGATGTTTGAGTTGATAAACAAGGAGATTGTTAAAATACAGGATTGGTTTAAATTAAATAAGTTATCATTGAATATTGATAAAACTAATTTTATGATATTTAGTTAAAAAAGATAACTGGACTTTTCTTTCAAAATAGATGGTGTTAAGATATGCAGAGTGAATGAGGTAAAGTTTCTGGGTGTAATTATTGATGATGAACTGTCATGGAACCAAGTCCAATGCAGTATTGTATAGAGTAAGGGACTTATTAAACAATGATGCTTTATATTTACTTTATAATACACTTGTAGTCCCGCATTTAACTTATTGTGTCAATGTTTGGAGTACAGCATGTAAAACCGTAACAAAGCCTATTTTTATTCTGCAAAAAAGAGCTGTAAGAATTATAACAAGAAAGTGTTATTGTCACCCTTCTAATGTTCTGTTTTGTCAATTGAAATTACTTAAGTTTTATGATTTGGTGGATTATAATATTTTTCTACTTTTGTTTAAAGCTCATAATTGCTTGCTACCATCAAACATCCAAGCATATTTTGTAAAAAGGAAGAGTTGTTATAATTTGAAGGGAATAGATATTTTTGTTAAACCTAAGTATAGAACCAGTTTAAAGGGATGTTCTACTACAATACAGGGAATGGGTCTGTGGAATGGTTTGGAGCAGGGGTCACCAACCTTTTTGAAACAGAGAGCTACTTCGTGGGTACAGAGTCATACAAAGGGCACCAGTTTGATAAACTCTTCGGAAATAACAAAGCGTAAATTGAAAAAAATATGTATAATAAACATATTTTTAAGAACATACTGTATGTTTAAGATAGAAATTTTAAAATATATAGAAATACAAAAAAGAATAAGTGAATAAAATGAAATTTTAAATGCAGCTTAGTAGTGAGTTGTGCTATTTTTAGAACAGGTCCGCGGGCACCGTGTTGGTGACCCCTGGTTTGGAGGATGATGCAAAAATGGTGAAGTCAATGTTTATATTCAAGAAAAAGATAAAAACAATTTGTTGGAAAGATATATATATATATTAGGCATGTAACGAGATCTCGTTGTATGAGATCTCACAATATTAAACTCCCGCAATATCTCTCGTTGAGAGGTAACGTTGTCTCGCGAGATGCTAATGCTAGCGCTAGCAGAGCCCCTAGCAAGTCAGCGTCACGGACAGCATGGCTTCGCCGGATGAAGTTGCTATAGAAGACGCCCCAACTACTGATGGAGGGTCCCGGTGCCGCCCGCAGACGCCTCTACATTGATGGAGGGTCCCGGCGCTGCCGACGCTGCCCCGAATGTAAAGACACGCGTGTAAACACCGGTGTGACCGGTGTTGCCAGATAGAGTCCCACCCACCCAAAGCACTCTTTACCCGCAAAAGTCAGAAGGAAAATCGCGGTGAACCGCCCAATCTGGCAACACTGGTGAGTGACGGCTGCAGATTCAGCGCTGATGCGGATATTTATGTTCAATTTTTGGAAAGTCCTGCGTGAATATCTATTTTTTTTTAACAAAGTTGAACGTTCTAAGGTCTAAGGAGATTCAATCAGTAAAATGAAGACATCAGTTGGGTTTGTAATACATGTTAAAACAGAATAAAAGCCTTTTTGCGGCATAAAACCGATCTTTGAAGTTTTCTTGAACTAATGTTAAAATCTCGTCTCGTTCTCGCGAGATCTGTGATTTTCTCGTCTCGTCTCGTGAGTTTTGTGTATCGTTACACCCCTAATATATATATATATATATATATATATATATATATATATATATATATATATATATATAATACATATATATATATATATACATATATATACATATATATATATATACATATATATATACATATATATATATATATATATATACATA
>JBBPBX010090939.1:0-14024 GCA_038048925.1 Garcialebias charrua
AGAGAACCACAAATGTGGCTCTGGGCTCCAAAATAGTCAACGAATTCCCCTCACTTCCAGTGTCTGCTCTGACATTCAGAGCATATTTCATACTTAAAACTAGGATATTACATTTTCTTGAAAGTAAGTTTGAGTACAGTATTAACTTCCTGCAAAGGCAGTCTGTTTCTAAACAAAGCCCACTTGCAAAAATCCAAATATATGATGCAAAGCTGCATACCTGTAACTTCACTCATCGGCTCACTTGCATCTTCTGATCCCATATTTAATTACACAAAGTCATCACACTAAATCCATACTCGCGTAGGAACATTAGGAACTACATTCGGTCATTTTAAGAAATATACTTTTTGCCATTTATATACTGTACATGCACAGTAGCACTAAAACCTTCAGGACTTTTCTGATGTTGTGGAGAGTTTACACAAATCGCTTATTAGTTCTTTCAAAGTTAACTTGTGTAAGATGAAAAGTTTATTATTAATATTATAGCCTGCGGTTTGCTTTTCCCCATCAACATGTATATATAAAATAAAAAATAAAAATTAGCTGCATGTGTTTGAATCAGCAGCTTTTGGGGCTTCAAGCTCAACATGCAATTTCAGCTATTTAGATTTTGCAATCACATGCTATCCTATGTGTTTCTTACTACTACAACTCATTCATTTTTATCGTAGGACCAGAACTGATGCTGTGAGCATTATATACTGAGAGAAAAATAAAACAATACACCAATGTCCCCCACCGCTGAGGGATTTGAATAGAGAATGTTCATAGTTTTCAAGATGAGTGTTTTTCTGGACTGGAATTGAAGTGAACCTTAATGTTTTGGTGCAAGTTATTCAAATGTGTAGGCATTGCACTGTGTACCCGTATCTTCCGCTGTACACGACGAACCGCCCTATAAGTCCCATCAGTCCAAATATGTCTAATAAAGTGGAAAAATCTACAAATGTGTTTCTTCGCCGTATACGTCGCATCTATTATGCGTCGCCGCTGACAACCCTGAAACTTGGGCCGGTGTTGTGCCAGAAATCAATTGGCTGTCAAATGGCGAGCGCAAGAGCATGTACGGGAGGACTTCAACAAGAATTTAACAAGATTATCACTTAAAAACTGTGCTCTAGAAATAAAGATGACTTGACTAAAAACAATTATTTGTTTGCTCAAAATTATAGTAAAGGTGTGTCTCAGTCTAACTTTTCGTTAATAAATGCACTTTGACGTTCAAATCAGCTGTATTTGAAAAGCCGATTCGCGGAAGCGAGCACGCGCAGAGGGACGAGTCGCTGCGCATTTCTTTAAAATTTAACAAGATAAACACCTAAAAACAATTTTTTGTTTGCTCAAAAGTGTAGTACAGTAAATGTGTGTCTCAGTCTAACTTTTGCTTAATAATAGGATTTTGATGGTCAAATCAGCTGTACTGTATTTGAAAAGCCGATACACGGAAGCATTAACGTGCAATGTGACTCGCTGTACGTTTCTTCGGAATTTAACAAGATAAGCACCTAAAACAATATTTGTTAGCTTGACTTTATAGTAAATGTGTGTCTCAGCTTAACTTTTACTTAATAAATGCACTTCAGTGGTCAAATTAGCTGCATTTTGCCGGGGCGATGCAGCCAAATTAAGCTGAGTTGACAGTTGCTCCAGGCAGATGACAGTGGCAAGCTGATTGTGTCATTAATAGCCATTTTTACCTATAACATGATACAACGACATGCCTTACTGCTCGATCACTTGAAGAAACTGTACTTTTAAACCATTTAAAAACTAGAAAACATGGTTTCCTTAAACGATAGCGGTGGTCTATACTGTATATGATATGGCAGTGGCCATCTTGGATTTTGACGTGGCCACGCAATTTTTAATAGGTGCCATTTTTACGCCAAAATAGAATTTGCTTATTTTTCAAATTCTCTAGCTCACAAAACAGACTTTTATGGAGTCAGCCATCAGATTTTGACATAGCAGCCTAATTTTGAAAGGAAACTAGCCACACCTGAATGGAAGTCGTATACCTCCCTTAGGCTCACAGCATGCACAGACAGACAAACAGAGGTTTTTCCAATTCCACCTCTTCACTACGCAATTGGACAATAAAATGTTTGGCATACTTTTCTTGACCTTTTGTACTGTTTTCAATTAGATCTTAGCTTTTCTCATGTCTCTTAAAACGCTGGATGTTTGAGTGCTACATTCTGCTTTAGATGTATTAGCAGTGAATGGTAATTTATTTTTTCAGCCATATTGTCAAGAGACTGACAGTCTTCTGTATTTTTGGGTTCATCTTGGGTGGAGCTTTGTTTCAGTTGCTCAAATGATGGATTTTTAGGGGATTTCTTGCAGCGTTCAGAGGTGGAGCTGACGTGCAGGTGACGAAAGGTCCAACCAGTTGCTTTACCTCAAAGATCTTTTCATTTTTCTTCATCTTTCTGCTTCGTGTCTGTAGAACTGAGGCTTTCAAACAACGCCCTCTGATTGAACACACATGAAACTCCTATTTGCCTGGTAGACACATTTTTGAAAGGAAACTAGCCACACCTGAATGGAAGTCGTATACCTCCCTTAGGCTCACAGCATGCACAGACAGACAAACAGAGGTTTTTCCAATTCCACCTCTTCACTACGCAATTGGACAATAAAATGTTTGGCATACTTTTCTTGACCTTTTGTACTGTTTTCAATTAGATCTTAGCTTTTCTCATGTCTCTTAAAACGCTGGATGTTTGAGTGCTACATTCTGCTTTAGATGTATTAGCAGTGAATGGTAATTTATTTTTTCAGCCATATTGTCAAGAGACTGACAGTCTTCTGTATTTTTGGGTTCATCTTGGGTGGAGCTTTGTTTCAGTTGCTCAAATGATGGATTTTTAGGGGATTTCTTGCAGCGTTCAGAGGTGGAGCTGACGTGCAGGTGACGAAAGGTCCAACCAGTTGCTTTACCTCAAAGATCTTTTCATTTTTCTTCATCTTTCTGCTTCGTGTCTGTAGAACTGAGGCTTTCAAACAACGCCCTCTGATTGAACACACATGAAACTCCTATTTGCCTGGTAGACACATTTTTACAAAGGCTGCAGTCAGTCCCACCATAAACTTAGTCCATTCTTCATTCAGCACCCAACTCCTGCTGCTCACTGCTTGTCCTTTCTTGCATATTCCTCCGTTCTGACCTAAATTTTTCAAGCCCTCAGAGAGCGAGTGCTGAAACATGATATAAATGTAAGGCCAAGCACATATGGGAGTGATCAGGAGTGCATTTCTTTGGTCAGAGCAATTCATGTAGCTTGCCCTTAACTGGCAGCCAAAACCATAATGGCGCTCTGCCCAAAAGTCATTGTTTGGATAACCGTGTGCATGTGTGTATTCATCTGTTCGTGTGTATGCACACATCCCCTTCAGCTTGAATGTGTATGGATGTATTCCAGTCTTAATTTCTCTCCCATGCATGCGTATGCTTGGGTATGCATGAATTAAAGCTTTCCTGGCAGCATCTTTTGTGCTCAAATGACAACTTTGGTACCAAAGACAGGAACTGTTGTCCGTTTTTCTTGTCCGGTGGTTTTATTTAACGATATTAATTTATTGTGTGAGAAAGAACAGACCAAAGACCACTAATGTTTTCAAAATTGTAAACCTAATTTTGAATTACTATGTAGCCATAATGTTATTGGCCTAAGAAGCCCTACGGTATTTTCATAACCTATTTTGGCGGAATCTGTTTAACTGTGTTTCTTATGAAACCGTGAAGAACTTCTACAGTTCCCTGTCAGCTGTCTGTCTTATTGCATTCCCCGCTCTGGCTTTGAATAGACAGATTTACATGCTTAGTTCTCCCACCTTTAGCTAATGAAGGGCCTGGTATGTCCAAGTGTAAGCTCTCACAACTCTGCAGCGATTGTTGTACATGTGAAGAAAAAAATGTTTTTTTTTTTGTGTGTTCTTTTGCACTTCATAAATGTTATTGAATATGTAATATATGATGCAAACGGTTTTGTGTGTGCAATTTTATTTTATTTTTTTACAAAATCTAGATCTACACTTGTTTTCTTGCAGCCATCATAACAGCTTAGATCATCGGTGTACAGCTTTTTGACATGTTGGCTAAAATTGTCTAATTGAAGTGCCCTGAGGACATTTAAATTAGATTTTTAGCTTTTCGCCAAATTTTCTGGGGGGTCCTTTACATCATGAAACTGCAAAAAAAAAAAAAAAAAAAAAAGGAAGCATCCAAGGTTCAAAGTTCTTTATGATCGTTCACACCACATGCGGTACATGTGGTGGAATGAATTTGGGAACACAGGGTCCCAGTTACATCCAACATTAACAAAAGCATGGTTAAATAAAGGCAAAAATAAATATCAGAGCACATTTTAAGACTAATTCATATTGAAATTTGTGTTTAAAATTAAAAAATTACTACTTTATTAGTTAGGTTTTGTAGAAGAGTTTAAGGAGTTGTCAGTAAAAGACCAAAATCAAAGATTATTTCTCTGAGCGAGTCAAGCTTGGAGCAAATTTACTCTGAAAGTATTTTAAACTCATTTTCTAGTTGTTGATTCAAATGTTTTTCTTCATGTTTTTCTTCCCTTTTCTCATCTAAGCAAAATATTATTCTGGACAAAGGGCCGCACTTATATAGTAGCAGCTTCATACACTCCGTCCATCTTTCGGACGACTGTACGTACATGTTCTCGCTGTACCTCGGTGCAATGACAATAAAGTTTATTCTGATTCTGATTCTCTGATTCTGAAATTTTTTTTCAGCACTTCAGCATGAGACAATGGTTTCTTTTCTTTAATGTTACCTTTTTTTTTTCTTTTTTTACCTAACAATGTATTTGAAAACACAAATGTGATTAGCTCAGTTTGCTTGGGTGTTGTTTTTTAATATATAAATTATATAAAAAGATTCATACAAAATGTATCCCCAGAAAAAAGACAGTCTTTGATTTTGTAAGCACTTGATTTTACTGTCTGGACTTGTAAGCTGAAAAGCATGTCTCATAAGCCATGAGAGTGTGTAATCACACATAGGAACTCAGACATTTGCGAAACTCTTAACAAATTGGATGAACTGTTCCATGTAAAAGGGACTGAGTGTAACAATAGTCATAATGTCCTTTTATCTTTTGGCTGAAATTTGTTCTTGAGTGAAACCTATTCTTAACAGTCCCATGAAAAGTTCTCCCTGGTCATCCTACAGTAGGTAAAATTCTAACTGCTTGTAGCTAATTTAAATCTCCACTTTCACTATTAGAATAATTTAACCAAACCACCTCTTATATAAGCTAATGTTCAATTCATACCTGCATGATTTCAGCCCTCATTGTGATTTCTCAGTGGACAAACATGCAAAGAAAAATTCAGATTTTTGTCCAAGTGTCTTGTTGTTAAATTTTTCCTTTTTTTATCTGTATTCCAGGAGCTGCTGCCTCTCGTGCTGTCCTTCGAGCTTCCAGCCATCATGCAGACTGACCCCAGCTCGCCCACTGTGCAGCACATCTCACAGACGTACAACCTCGCGGTTTCCTTCAAGCCCCCGACACGCCTCTACAGAGCCACAGGTGTTGTTCGAGGCTCGCAGAATAATGCCATTGCAGTAAAGGTGAGGAAACATGGAAAACCGGTGAAATAACCAGAGCATAATTTGTCTGGTTTGTTTTTAAAAAAGAGCTCAGTCTTGCGTCGGTTTAACTAGTGAATTCCAATTGGTCTATCTTTAAGATATTTCTAAGATTCTTTTATTGGTTGCACTAATACATTCGGTTTTAGTTTCATTATCCTTTTATGTGTGGTCAAATAAAACAGTGTGGATCATAAAAAGTATTGTACTAATTATTGAGCTGACCACTTTTAATTTAAATTGCAGTCCATGTGTTTATTAGACAAGCCACAGACCAATAAAGGGCAATACTAATGAAGGTTTAGCAGTATTCTTTTTATTATTATTAAACTTTTTCCCCATTAAACTGTTTTTCATGTTCAGCATCACTCTTTAACTTTTTTGACAGCAAGTTTCTGTGGACTTAAACTTTTATCCTAAATTAATCTCAGAGGGTTTTGCCTCTCTAGCTTGTATATGGTAATAATCAGAGTGTGCACTCCATAATGTATACACAGAGATGCATTTCCTTGGCCGGCTACTGAGCTGTGGTTAGTTAAACCATGATAAACAGTCTATCATCATCATAATAATCATCTGAGGGTAACTTTTTTCTCATAAATATTCTTCATTTAACAAAATGGAACTTGTTTCCTTTTGTCAGCCAATAACTTTGGACGTTGTGTAAAGTGCATCACAGTGTTTCTGTATGCAAGCATATGCAACAGTGTCGGCTTTGACTTTGTGGTGGGTCTTAAAGGTCGGCCATGACTGGGAAGCATGCCAGACGAAAAGTAAAGGATCACAAGAATTAAGTGTTATGTTGTTTGGTGGTCTGAGACTCTTGGAACACCTTCCTGGATTGCCAAAACCACTTTGGATTGTTGTCTTTTGTTGGCTAAAACGTGTGGATTCCGTTTTAACACTGGGAATGACTTGTTTTACAAGGTTAGATGGCTTGCAGAGGCATGAAGGAATGAGACTTTTCAAATGTTTTGCACGCATGAAATGGAACATTTAATAGTTTTATTTTGCTAGTTGGAGAATAATGGACTTTGAGAATCTTGTTTGTTTTTTGGTTTTTGGTTTCACTGCTCAGCAAACATTTTTTAGTTAATAGTTTGAATTGAGGTTTGATTATTGTGAAAGTATTTTAACTTTGTAGTTAATATCTCAATATACATTTATCAGCAGAAGGGTTTAAAATTAAATTTTCTTTGGTTATAATATTAAAGCATAATTCACATAAGTTTTTTTTTAATCCAGTCAGCTTGTATCTACAGAGAATATAATATAGGTGCTTCTTGTAAATGTATTCCCTTTTTTTTTCCTTTTCGGTTTTTACCTGTCATTTTTATATTTAAGTTTAAGACAATACAAGAAATGTATTTATTTATTTATTTTACTTTAAAATGAGGTATTACCTAATCCAATTTGTGATCATTTGTATAAGGAAGAAAATACTGTATGTAAAGTTTTAATCTTTTTTTTTTTTTTTGTTAAAGGCTTTTTTATTTTTCAGTTTTCTTTGCATCAGTACTTTGGGCTTTGCAGGGGTGGAAGTATCGAATTACAAATACTCACATTGTTGTAATCAAGTAGATTTGGGGGTGGGGGAAGGTGGGTACTTGTACTTAAATGAGTATTTCTTGTAAGTGGGTCATCTTACTCATACTTAAGTACAATTTAGACCATGTAATCTACATGTACTTTGCTACTTTTAAAATCAGAAGTCACTACTGAGTACGGCCGCAATTTGAATTAATATTCAAACCGTTCATCTGTATCTTTGTAACCAATAAGGTTATGAACACGCCAATTACCTATGACGTAAGCAAAGGACGACTCCGTGGAGTAGAAATTACTAAACTACTATTAGAAATAGTAGTTTATTGTCCGAAGATTGGAGAAAAAGCCAAAATGGAGACAGAGGGCAACACTGTCAACAGAGAAAATGACGAGGGTAACGGTTGAGGACGAGTGCCCGTGGTCGTACCTGGAGGAATTTTTCATGTACAGAGGGCGAAAAGGAGACGCTTCAGTGTCTAATCTAAAAAAAGAAATATTGCGGTAAACGAGGTTTTACAACTACCTGTACGATGTTGGTATGTGTGGGTTATTAGTTTGGATAAGTATGCAAAGACCTTAGGTATTGTCATCAGTTTGTCTGGTACTAAAATAAGACGGAGCTTCTGAGCGTCTTGAGAAACGTGCTTTGAATGTAGCTATTATATACAGTAAATCAAACTGAATGCCTCTACTGACAACACAATAAAACATCAAGTGGTTAAACAGTAATTAATACTCTGAGTACTGTAGTTTGTAGTTTTTTGAGAAGAGTACTTTTACTTAAGTATTTGTATACCACTAGTACTTTTACTTGCAATTGAATACAATTGAAGCAGTGTAACAGTACTTGTACTTGAGTACACATTTTCAGTACTCTTTCCACCTCTGGGACTTTGTGCGTACCTGTATTTGTTTACATAAAGCCCTCAGACTGTTCTTCCACAAGAGATTTTACAGGGTTGGGTCGGGGCCGTTGCAACACCAATTAATGTTTTCAGCCATTCTCAATTAAACTACGGTACTGGTAGTTTGGGATCAACGTCCTGCTGGATGACTCAACGTTGGCTGAGATTTGACTTTCAAACTGTTGTTGTCACATTTGACTTTAGAACAGAATAACTCAGATTGTGTGACAGTTAAACAAGCCCAAGTTTATGTTTATGTTTATTAAATTTGTTCATTTTTTTTTACAAAAGAAAAAATACAAGACAATCTCATAAATGATAATGTACGAAATATAAAAAAATGAAAGGTAGCAGAAAGAAGAATAAATCTTATTATATCTGCTACTTACTTCCAACAATCAGATTAAACAATAATAATCAACCATGTAAACAATAATAAAAGTCATCAACACTCCACCACCGTGCTTGATACTTGGTATGAGGTGATCGGATTTATTTCATATTTGGTTTCAACAAACATGATGATGTGCATTGCGATTAAAAATCTCCACGTTGGCATTCTACGCTGTTGGAATTGTTAGTAAAAATAAAGTCCTTAAATATGTAACTTCTAAAAATATATGTTTAACATATTTCTTCACTCTGTCACTATCTCCTGACAGACTGATGTTAGACAAGTAATCTCTGATAAAAACTATAGTCCCCTTGCTTCTCCAGGTGGTACTAAAAGCATTTCTAAAAACCCACAGTGACCCGCCACTAACCAGCCAATAAAAACAGAGTTTTTAACCAGCCAATAAAAACAGAGCTTCTCACGCCCCTAACCCACGCCCCCGCCTGTCCCAGCCCCAGCGGCCGTGCACGTTCTCGTTCAAAGTATTGCAAAGCGATGCAAAACTGTTTTGTATGTGACACAAATGTATTAAATTCCCCTTCTTCATCCCTGATCTGGACTTTTCTTTAGTTTTTTTGCCAAAAGTCAAGTGATCGCTTCCTCCTCCGCTGACTCCATGACTGAAATGATGAGGAAATGAATGAATTTGTCACGGGCGAATTAAACTCTGGTTCAACGTGGCTGCGCGAGGCTCTGCAGATTTCCTGGTGTTCTAATGTGCTGGTAGCCTGGTTAAAACCAGACCCTTGTCCTTCACTTCGCTTCGGACTAGGGTCTGGACTTTCTCCATAGAGAAACGATTCTTGCTAGAGGCGTGGCCTCTGCTGATGGCTGCTCCCCCGTGGTCTGCTGAACTTGACTTCAGCTCCGCCTCCTACTGAATTTTCTCTCGTTGCCGTTGCATATTCTGTGTTTATATGTTAATAAAATAAATAAATAAAACCATGGATCGCTGGTCCAACACACCAGAAGACCAGAAATGATAATCTGATGGGA
The DNA here is from genome assembly GCA_038048925.1 of Garcialebias charrua. NCBI lineage: Eukaryota > Metazoa > Chordata > Actinopteri > Cyprinodontiformes > Rivulidae > Garcialebias > Garcialebias charrua. The sequence continues at coordinate 9,473 of JBBPBX010090939.1, forward strand.
CTCGGGCAGCAACGAACACGAGTTTAATTCTCTCGTGACAACCTGAAGCATCAGCGGAGGGAGAGGAGGAGGGAGCGAGCGATAACTTGACTTTTGGCAAAAAAACAAAAGAAAACTCCAGATAAGGGATTAAGAAGGGGAAATTAATACATTTGTGTCACATATAAAACAGTCCTGCATCGCTTTGCATCGCTTTGAATGAGAACATGCGGCTGCTCGTTGGCTGCGCGCTCCCCCGTGGTCTTCTGAACTTGACTTCAGCTCCGCCTCCTGCTGAATTTTCTCTCGCTGCCTTTGGATATTCTGTGTTTATATGTTAATAAAACGTTCTAATAAAATAAAATAAAACCATGGATCGCTGGTCCAACACACCAGAAGACCAGGAAATCTGATGGGACTCTTTAATTCTCTCGTGACAACCTCAGTCATTTCCTTGTTCATTTCACTCAGCGGAGGGAGAGGAGGAGGAGGAGGGAGCGATCACTTGACTTTTGGCAAAAAAACAAAAGAAAACTCCAGATAAGGGATTAAGAAGGGGAAATTAATACATTTGTGTCACATATAAAACAGTCCTGCATCGCTTTGCATCGCTTTGAATGAGAACATGCGAATGCTCGCTGGCTGCGCGCTGGGACAGGTGGGGGCGTGGGTTAGGCGCGCTCCCCCGTGGTCTCTGAACTTGACTTCAGCTCCGCCTCCTGCTGAATTTTCTCTCGCTGCCTTTGGATATTCTGTGTTTATATGTTAATAAAACGTTCTAATAAAATAAAATAAAACCATGGATCGCTGTTCCAACACACCAGAAGACCAGGAAATCTGATGGGACTCTTTAATTATCTCGTGACAACCTCAGTCATTTCCTTGTTCATTTCACTCTGCGGAGGGAGAGGAGGAGGAGGAGGGAGCGATGATCACTTACTTTTGGCAAAAAAAGAAAACAAAACTCCAGATAAAGGATTAAGAAGGGGAAATTAATACATTTGTGTCACATATATAACAGTCCTGCATCGCTTTGCATCGCTTTGAATGAGAACATGCGAATGCTCGCTGGCTGCGCGCTGGGACAGGTGGGGGCGTGGGTTAGGGGCCAAAAACTCCGCCTTCTGTTCTCTGATTGGTCCGGTCAAAAATCTACTGGAGAAATCGTTGTCTATGGGAGAAGTCCCAGACTGTGCAGTGAAGGGAAATGAGAATTGAGCGGAGCTGTGCAGGAAGGCGAGGGCCAGGCTAGTGTGCTGGACCAGCGCTCCATGTTTTTATTTTATTTTTTAGAACGTTTTATTAACATATAAACACAGAAAATCGCAGCGGCTGCGACAGGACATACAGTGAAGGCGGAGCTATGGAGGCTGAGCTGAAGTTCAGCGAGAGCAAGGGGGAGGGACCAGAAACGTGTCTCTGTTCAACATTTTTCTAAGTTCCAGCGTGTTCCAAAAACTACATATAGTAGCTTTAATCTGACTGCAAGCATGAATGCATGCATTAAGCATTAATTTTAGTCACTGCTGGTTCCTTCTTCTCACATTTGAAGATTTGTTGTATTTCTAAATGAAAATTGGTAATGTGTTATCTTGAACAGGAAAAAATTATTTTTGTTATTGCAAGCATTCTTTATGTAATCTAATAATGCAAAAAATATTGTTTTTTATCCAAATATTGTCAACAACGGTTTAATATTTTGATTTTGTTTTAAGGTTTTTGATCAAGTCATCATTAGGAGCATGGCTCTGCTGTTTTGTGGTACTCCTTGTGTGTTTTTCTTTGCTTTAAAAGCATCTTGTTGTTTCCCAGAGAGGCACAGCTCTGTTGTTGGAGCACCTGGTTGGAAGTCTGGCGAGCACCATCTCTGTCACCACCCACCTGGACATAGCACCGCAACACCACCTTTTCATGAAGGGACGCAACGGCAACAACATCAAGCACATCACCCAAAGGACCGGAGCACAGATCCATTTTCCTGACCCCAACAGCCCTCAGAAAAAATCCACAGTCTACATCCAGGGGACCATCGACTCTGTCTGCCTCGCACGGCAGTATCTCATGGTGTGTATTTTACCATCCAGTATGCTGGTTGAAATGAATAATTTTAAACTAAACCTTGTTTTGTGGTTAAAAGATTGCGTTGGTAATATATTCCTTACATACGCAGATTCCTTTCGCTGTGCGGTAGCTATAATGAACACATCGTCTCATTAACGTTGTCATGCTGTGTGTGAGTGATGTGTGGTTGTTTTAGATGAGGACGGGGAGGTTGAGATGTAAACCATGATTGTCTCAGGAGGTTTGATTAGCCTTGGAAGGGGTTTGCTTGGCTTTGCTCACTCTGCTGAAAAAATAATAATAATCTGTCTGACCCGTGAGCCTGGATGATTTGTAGTTGCCACATACCTGCATGCAAGACGGACACAGAGTTACATTAGTTTGGCTCAAGTTCTTCATATTTTGTCCGTTTACAGACTTTTCTTGTTGGACTTAATGATAAGGGTTTGGCCTGCATGTGCAGTAGATGGATTGGAATTCAACCCCTCTTTCTACTTCAGAAAATGCTCCGTTAGCACTCCGGTTCTGAGTCAACACTAACACGTTACAGTATATGTATTTTTATTTTATTTTAGTTAAAAATGCTCAGTGGCCATTCTTGTCTTGTTGCCATGACCTCTACGGCTACTAAATACTTCAGGAATATAATAAGAAGTCTCTTTCAGAAATGTGTAAAAGTAACGACTGTTTAATTACTGTTGGCTTGAGCTTCAGCTAAAGACATCTCAACGGTAAACAACTTTTGGTTTTTGCCTGGAGGTCCATAGTGTGGGATGATAATTCTGCAAGTGCTGCTTGTCTTCGTCTGTGGTCTCTCAGTTGGTCCCAAAGACATTTATGGAGTGCCAGAGTTACATCAGTGACTAAACATGGCTTTCCCGAGGTTTTGAAACTGGGCACATCTTTACTTTCACTTTGTGGGAGGATTAAAAACTCCTGAATGATGGAAGCTGAGCTGAAGAGCAAGTAAGAGAAGGGTGGTGATGGGACTAGACGGGCATCAGAGACACAGAGGCGAAAGAGGAGACTCCTGCAAGAATCATCTGGCATGACTTTGGCTGTTATAGATTACTAACAGTAGTCCAGCTGTAGGTTACAACTTTAATCTCAGGCCCTGTCAGAGCCAGCCTGACTGTATACGCTGCTGCTTATTATACCCACTTACAATCAAATCACTGTCCAGCTCTCAGCCCGAAATACAGACGCCCGTGGTGCCTGCGGTGGTGATCGTGCAAAAGAGATTTTACTTGGCGGAAATTCCCTAACTTCCTAAGGCCTGAATCGAGAAATGAATCTTCTATTTATTTGGTATGGTTTGCATATCGGCCTCTAAATGGTATGGTTTAGAAAAAAAGTACTGCTTTTCTGTAAAGATTGTAATTTGCGTGCATAGACAAGTTGCAGTGTGTTAGCCTGGTAACTAAAGGTAATATTTTGCTGCTGACACATGAAAGTAAGAGTTTGTTGCAACGTTGTTGTTTTTTAAATATGTTTTTGTTTACCCCACAGGGCTGCTTGCCCCTGGTTTTAATGTTTGACATCAAGGAGGATGTTGAGGTGGAGCCGCAGTGTATCACAGCCCTGATGGAGCAGCTGGATGTCTTCATCAGTATCAAACCAAAGCCCAAGCAGCCAAGCAAGGTATGACGTCTGGCTTACATCGAGAAAACAAAGGCTGCAGAGGATTTTAAATCTAATTAGTAACATTTATCAAGCATTGTGATAGAGGGTGATCAAACAGGCCTGTTTCAGGTTTATTCATTTTCCAAAAATGTGTTTTAAATTGTACCAAAAAAATACATTAATAAATGCCACTTGTGAGCATTTTTTAAAGTTGACATTAACATAATAGTTGAGTCGACATCGACTAGTTGATGACGTCATAGAAACTCCAGGCGAAAAGAAAAAGTAATTTATTATTTACAAAAAAAGAACAACAAAACATTGGGAGCATACAGAATATTTATGCTCCTACCATTTATAATGCTGTAAAGCACATAACAGGAAAACCAAAACTATTATTAAGCTGCAAAATTAATTTTTTATTTTTATCCACTAAATAAAATAAACCACCGTGGCAGTAGTGGATTCTCCACTGTTGGTGGTGCGCGGTGCACACCGTTGGTGGTGCGCGGTGGATTCTCCGATGGTGGGCACCCCTGTTTTTATTTAATTTAGTGGATTCTATCCACTGTTCGTGGTGCGCGGTGCACACCGTTGGTGGTGCGCGGTGGATTCTCCGATGGTGGGCACCCCTGTTTTTATTTAATTTAGTGGATTAAATAAAATAAAAACTATCCACTGGCCGTGTGTACAGCAACTAATACACGGTGCGGTGCGCGGTGGTGGATTTGCTGGTGGAGCTCACCCCTGTTTTTTAATTTTTTTATTTAGTGGGTTAAATAAAATGAAACTTAAAAACAACATCGTCTTTAGTGAAATACTTCCACACTGTTGATGAATTTCTACCTGTTTGGAAGACATTACCTGCTCCTCACCTTCCATCTGCTTG